>BHFT01020056.1:32121-50541 GCA_004320025.1 Laticauda laticaudata | reverse complement strand
GCATAAGTGGCGATAAACACGAAGGGCGGGAGGACATAGCGGAGGATACAAGCGGATGCGAAACGGAAGCCCAGCAGATAGGGAGCAGATGGGAGCGGATGACGCGTTCTGCCACCGCCCGCCTTGCCCTGGACGAATGTAGTTTGAAATCCTCTCTTCACTGGTAGGAGCTCTGGAAGTGTAGGGCTTCAATGAGGTGGTTCTGAGGGAGAAGGCGTCATCCCATGGATGAAGTAGGCGCACATCTTGCGTATCGTTGGCAGGGTTTCTGGATTGGAAACCCACAATGCAGTTGCCTTCCAGCTCCTCCTTGAGGTGAACTGGCGTTGTATACTAGGCACTGAAGAATGACCCGTTGCCTGCAGCACGATGCACATGAACTTGTAAGTCAGCATCGACCATGGCGAAGAGGATTGATGCTGAAAGAAGCCCTTGTAGTGAAATACAGTTGGACCCGACCTGGCTGGTGCTTTGCAAGCCATTTTACTTGCACCTATGGCTGCCAACGGTGCTGGGGAAAATTCCACTTTTGATACCTGCTTCGCAACTTTCTTCCAGCCTTCTTCATGGAGGGGGCACTGGAGGAGCTCGAGCTCCAAGTATTCTTAATGATGGCCTGCAAGACTTCTCTGACCCACAAGCTGAGGGTGTAGGAATGGCACCCCTCCAGCCAGCACTGCATGCTTCCTGTAGGTGGGTCCCTGAGGCCAAGGTGTGCAGAGTGAGTGCACCTTGAGCCACAGGTTCCAGGCTGGGCTGGGAAGCTGGTGTTTGCCTTGGTCACTGGGTGTCAGCCGTGCAACAAGTTCATCAACACTGGCTGGAGCATCCTCATGAAGTTTGGAATCACAAGAGTTCTTCCCCTGAGCTCCACCATCAGCTTGTTTGTACAGTTCCGTCCTCTGCTCTTCTGGCGAACCATCCTTCGGATCCAGACTCTTTTTGGGTGGCTCCTTTTCTTCTGCAGTAGACGTTTCACGAAGCCCTGCAGATGGCTTCGCACTGTTCAGACGATGGTGGCTGCGAAAGGACCTTTGTTACAAACCACGGTGCGAACATGACTGGATGCTGTGAAAGAGCAAGAGGCGACGAAGGCTCAGAGGTCTGCACGACAGGGCTGCTGGTCTGAAGAGTGATGAAGCGAGTTCTCTCCCTTTTTTTAGGCCAGTATAGGTTCCCTTTGCATCCTCTAGGCATCCTCTACGGCATCTGTAGGCATCCTGTAGACATCCTTATATCTCGAGATAGGTCCCCTCTGCGAACGTTTTTCCG
This sequence comes from Laticauda laticaudata, assembly GCA_004320025.1. Taxonomy (NCBI): domain Eukaryota; kingdom Metazoa; phylum Chordata; class Lepidosauria; order Squamata; family Elapidae; genus Laticauda; species Laticauda laticaudata. The sequence goes on along the minus strand of BHFT01020056.1, from coordinate 49,269 downwards.
TTTTAAACACTTTGTTCCCATTCTGCATCTGCTAGGAATCATTTGCATCCGTTTCTGAACATCCGTTCCGCTTCTCCCTGCGTCCAGGGCGGATGGAGTTGGCGCGGATCGCCACGGATGCATGGCGGATATAGCGATGATACATGGATGCAAGAACGGATGCGTAGCGGAATGCGTAGCGGATGCTAGCAGATGCAAATGGACAACACTGGATACATTTCTCTGCAACAAAAATTTTAGACAGCCCAAAACTTTTCTGATCGGATTGAAACGTCAATAACGATGCTGGACGGCATAGAGAAGGAAGCCAAACGGAGGCGCTGAGTACTTCGCTCTTGTTGAATGGATGGCAAGGTTTTTTTGTCCGTTTTACATCCTCTTTGCATCCGTTGGTCTTGGTGGTGAACAATGGGCTTTAAATTGGACACAGTCCTGTGGAGACCTGATTTTCTCACCTTCATGACTATGATCAAAATTGATTTGGTTCAATTATGGCCATAAATCAAGGAAATCTATACCATCCATAATCTGGAATTCCTTCCTCCATGGATCTTCATCGCCTTCCCTGCTCAGAAAACATGTAAAAAACTGTCCTGTTCTCGTTGAATGCTGGATTGAGGGACTATTCTTTAACTCCTGGATGCACCCCCGCTTCAAAAAAAAAACAAAAGAACTCACCATTAGAATGCTTGTTCTGGTAACAAGGCTCAGCTTGAAAGAAGGCAATGTTAAACATATGACTTGGACAGGTCCACTGGGATAACTTATTTTTTTTTATTCTTGAAAGTAAAGGCCCTGTCCACAGTGACCCAATGGAGCAAAAAGACACAACGGACAAGAAAAATGTTCCATCCAGTTGTTACCCTCTCAGAAGGGGGCAAAAATTTGCATAACCGGAGCAGATAAATCGGACTGGGGAGGACGGCAGGGCAGATGGAAAGCAGATGTAGAAAGGAAGCCCAGCTGTGGAAGCCAGCATGCAGAGTGGATGGAACATCCGCTAAGGCTTCAGGGGGCCGCAGCAAAAGCAGACGCACGAACCGACTACAGCGGATGCCAGAGCAGACGCGGAATTGGATGAAAGCGGATGCAGAGTGGATGCACAGCGGAATGGCCCCCACAGCGGGAACCTAGCGGATGCCTGGCATTAATTGCGCATTGCGGGGGGATGCACTTGCGCAAGCCCTGCGGATATACCGGAAGCAAGCACGGAAGCAAGGTTGCCATTTCAGAGGAAAGACCTGCTTTCCAGCCACAATCGACTGCCTTGCCTGTCCTGCCTGCATGTCTGCCTGCATGTCTGCCTGCAAGCCTTGCTGGCCGAGCCTTGCTAGCAGCCCCCTCATCCTTGCTGTCTGCCGTGCCTAGCCAGCACTCGCTGCCAGCTTGCTGTCTGCCTGGCCTTCCAGCCTGCTGCCAGCCTTGCCTGTCTGCCTGCCTGCCAGCCTTGGTCCTGCCTGCCTGCAAGCTTTTTTTCATGCCTGCCTGCCAGCACTTGTCTGCCTGCCAGCCTTGCTGGCCTGCCTGCCTGCCAGCCTTCCTGCCAGCCTCCCTACCAGTCAGCAACCCACAACCTTGCTGAAGCAGCAGCAAGCTCAGCCATCTGCTGCAGCCCTTGCAAGAGGGACAGGCTAGCATGCTCCGCCCCCTGGCCTCATCCTGGTTCTGCTGGGGCTTCTGCAGCACGGGCTCACTCTTACTGGGCTGGGGCTTCTGCTGCTTTGCTTTTGGAGGAGTGATGACAAGCACTCCATGCACAGCACCTCCACAGCAACCTCACCCTTCACCCCTGAGACTTGAGCGACCCAAGAGGAGTTGCAGAGACTCATTTTTGTTTTATAGCTTTCTTTTGTATAAAAGTCCTATTTTTGATTCATACACTTGGCTTCGTTTTCTTTTTTAAATAAAGTCTTGGTGGAAACTAACTTTAGAATATGGTTTAAAGCCTTTTGCATGCTTGTTGGAGCATGGGTTTAAGATAGCAGTGGGTTGGGCAGGATACCTGTCTGGACTCGCGGCAGAGAATCCTTTTGTTGGGTGGGTAATAGCTTGTGGATAGTAAAAACTCCAGTGCAAGCAATGGTGGGACTGTATGGTCACCTCCAGGTGCCACACTTTGGCCGCTTTATTATCAAATAATATGTAATAAACATCTCACACATGTCAACACAAAACACTCTTATTATTTTGGGGTTTGGGGGTTTTGGGTTTTGGGTTTGGGGTTTTGGTTTTGGGGTTCTGAAACTGAAATCTGGATTAAGGTCATGGGGTAAAAGGTCATGGGAACTCATTATATATAAAAACAGAAAAAATGTGTAGCGATTGGAGCATCCTTCTTTTGTGTTTTTTTTTAAATGATATAATGCCATATTATATTGCAATTATTGTGTTTATTTCTAAGTATATTGCTATATACTGTACAAAATTTTTTTTTTTCTAATTCTTTTCCTTTATTCATTTAACGTGTGTTTTCAATTTGTTGTACATTTCAATGATTGTATGTTGTTGTTTTTTTGTGTTTTTTTTTTTGTAATCTTGTATACTGGTCGGACCCTGTGGAAAAACACTTTTAGCTGACCAGGGCTATCCGTTCCCATGAATGGAGAATAAATAAATAAAATAAAATAAACTCTTTATTAAAGCCTTGATCATTGTAGGGCCTCTCACATACATGGCCAATCTCATCATTGTGATGAGACAGGCTGAAGGAAGCATCCATTAATATCTATCCATCCTCGTCTTGCATTGCCACTGCTCCAGCTGGGGAGTTGCACCAGTGTCTTAGGAAGGTTTGCGCTGCTTCTTCCTTCAACATGAGGCTCTGTTGGGGCTTTGCACATTCCTGAGTGTCTATCAGGTCTTTCGCCCTTGCTCCATTCCCAGGCTCCATGTCCCCACTTGCCTTGTTGGAGGTCCACGAGCCTGTTCTGCAAGACTGGGTAGAGGGTGCGCATGAGATTGTGCAAGGATGAAGCAACCTCCTGAAACACTGGTTCAACTCGTCCAGCTGGAGCAGTGGTGTGGCAAGACAGGAATGGTAGATGCTTAATGGATGTTCCTTGAGCCTGTCTCATCACAGACGATGAAGATTGTGCCATGTATGGTTTAGTGGCCCACACAATGACAGGGAATTTAATAAAGAGTTGTGTTTATGTTGAAATGTGTTGATGACATGATTAAATTGTTATTGATAATAAGGGCCATATGTTGGCAGCTGTGGAGGGTGGACCATACAGTCCCACTAATGGCTTGCACTGGAGGTTATCTATCCACAGCTATTACCATCCCACAGCTATCCCTACAACCATCCCACTGGCTATCCTAACCCTCCACAGCTATTTACCCATGCCCACAAGCATGCCAAAGGCTTAAACCATTTCTAAAAGTTTCCCAAAGATTTTTATTGACTAAACGAACTGAACCAATGTGTGAAGCAAAGATAAAACTTTATTAATAACATAACTTGTAAAAGCAAAATGACCCAAGTAAAGTGTCCCCAAGCAAAGATAAAGTCAACAGGTGCAACCCAGTTCTCTGGCACTCCTTTCTCAGTCCTACTCTGAGGTGTGCCATAGTCTAGGGGTGAAGGGTCCAGGTGCTGTGGGGTGGCTGCTTGCTGGGTGCTGTCTGGGCGCCATTGGGGTGCCTGCCCAAGAGGACAAACAGGGGATGGTGTTGTGGAGAAAGCTCTCAGAGAGCTGGCTCAGTCCATGATGTGGAGAGCCCTTTCTCCATGATATGGGGTGTCAGTCTCCAAAGAAGCCAATGACAGATGTGTTCCTGAGGCCAGGCTTGGCTGTGGGGTGGAGGACGGAGAGTGTAGTGGGCTGTCTGGGCTGCAGCTGAGTGAGGTGAGGCGTGAGTGGGATCTGTGGCATGGGTGGCATCTGGGTGTGGGTGCCATCTGTGTTGTTGGTGGACATCGTGGCATGTGGCATCGGGGCATCGGGGGCATCGGTGGCGTATGATGGTACGTCTGCCTGGAATGGGAAGGGCCTGCCTGTGCTGCTGGAACTCCTGGTAGCCGGCGCCTTGTTAGGTGACGGCCTGTGAAGCTTTGGAAGGGACTAGAACATCCACTGGGGTGGAGGAGAGACCGGACTCGGTTGGAGTAAAGGTTCAGCTTGGGTCTGGATGTTTGTGCAGAAGACCTGTGATCCCTCCTTGATCACCTGGTACTGTGAAAATTCCGAACCAATGTCCCATGAGGGTCTGGTTGACGTAGGTGAACGGCACGTGCTTGTGGTTTGAGGACGGTCAAATGTTGGTGTGTACCAGCTCAGAGAGGAGATCTATCCCTGCTTTTGAATCGTGTGCCCTGATCTTCAGCAGGAACAGTGTGGCTCTGTCCCTCCGGTCTGGCTCTCTGCCTGCTTTCTGTGGAGGTGGAGCTGTGGTGTGGGTGTGGTTTGGTCCTCTGGTGGTCAGTGCCCTCTCCTTGCTCCCACTGCGTCAAGGGTCCTCGCACGCGCTCCACATGGGGAGCTGCAGCTGTTGGGGGTTCTCTGTCGTGGGGCCTCACAGATACCTTCCTGGACAAAGGAGCTGACTCTTGGCCAGAAGAGGACTGGCTCTCTGTGGGTGCCTGAGATAGAGGGGAGACAAGGGCTGCTCCTCGGTGGAAGAATCTCACCCTCCCAAAAGCTGCACTTGGCCCATCACGTAGGTGTCCCAGTCGGTAAGCTTTGACTGGCAGCCTGCCAGTACTTTCTGAAGGTGCAGCTTCCCCTAACCAGGTGTCATGTGCTTCCACGCACCCGAGGAAGGACGCTCCAAAGTGTAGCCCAGGCTCTCCCGCCTCCTCTCTCCAAGGGCCCGCCGCTTCCCCTTTTGAGAGCGGATAACAACGGATGGAACATTTTGCTCGTCTGTTGTGTCCTTTTTGCATCCGCTGGCCGGTGTGACATGGGCTTATCTTTTTTTTTTGCTGCTATCATTAAGCAAATATCACAGTGGTTAAGTGAATGCCAGAGTTGTTAATGTTACAACTGTTGTTTTTGTGAACAAGAGTTGTCCACTATGGGGCTGTTTTTGACAGAAATTCAAAGTAAATGCCAGGTTGCAGTAAAACAGTTGTAAACAGTGGTCACATAACTGCTAGACACTGCAAATTACCTTAAATGGATGTCAGATGCTGAGTGCCCAAAATATGGTGATTTATCATGGGGTGTGTGTGGATGCTGGACCTTCGAATCTGGATCACAAATCCCTTTTTGGGGATCCATCATAACTTTAAATGGTTACTAAGTGACCGGTTATAAGTTGATGGGGAAAAATGGGGGGGGGATTCAGCTGATTTGGATCAGTTTGGGCGAACTGAATGTTAAATTTACATCTGGTTTGCCGAACCAGTAGTTGAATAACAGCTGGCCCCGCCGACCACACACACCCCTCCCAGGAATCTCCACACAGCCCATTTTGGATACTGGTAAATGCAGGGTTTGCACAGAGGCTCTGGAAGGGCAAAAAATGGGCCTTCTGGAAGTCTGGAAATGGGCCTGTTCCCAGCTTCCAGAGGGGCTCCGGAGGTTTTCACCCTCCCAGAGGCCTGAGGGAAGCTTCTGAACCCTGCAGGAGGTGAAAAATGTCCCTCACAGAGTTCTGTATAGAACTTGGTTGGTTCCAAGTCCCTCGTTCTGATTGGCAGAAAAGGCCACTTACAGATTGGTTGATTAAGAACCAATCCGGGAAGCCGCCAAACAGTTAAATGAGTGTCATTGGCCATAAGCTGTAGGCAAGCCGCTATATAAAGGGCTGCCGCGGCTTGGGCTATATTCCGTATCTTTTGCCTTGCGAGTTGAAATAAAGAGTTGTTGTTTGGAACCTGGTCTCATGCGCTTCTTTCCGGATGAAACACTGGCGACGAGGATGGGATTTTCATAGAAGGTGAGACCGAAACACGCGGCGATCTGAACCGAGAGACAGAGAGATGGCTGGTAAAATTGCGCCACCCACACCATTCAATCCTGATGAGGAGGATAGGGAATTGTATATCAATTGCTTTCTTATGTTCTTAGAAAGCAACAAAATGGAAGAAATCTCAGACCAAAGGAAGAAGGCTGTCTTCCTTACACACTGCGGACCGGCTGTATTCAAAATGGCGAAGGCACTGGCGAAACCCAGAGATGTCAAACAGATGACCTGGTCCGACCTGAACCGAATGCTCCAAGCACACTACGCACGCGTGGTCTTGAATTTAATAAAAAGGCATGAATTCTATAAGAGNCGAATGCTCTGAGCACACTACGCACCGGTGGTCTCAAATTTAATCAAAAGGCATGAATTTTACAAGAGGGACCAGAAAGAGGACGAAACCAGAGCAGATTTTGTGGCAGCTTTGAGACACATCGGAGGAACCTGTGAGTTCCAAAACATGGATGAAGCAATGAGAGACTGCGTAGTCCTCGGCCTGAAACACTCTTCCCTTCAGAGCAAACTACTGAATAGGCCGAACATAACCGTGGCTAAAGCTGTTGCAGAGGCAACTGCCGCCGAAGCAGCAAAGAAATCAGCGGCCACTATGCAACAAATGAACGCAGTTCCAGACCTGCCAACCGAAACCAGGGAGAAGAAGGCAGAGGGAGGAAACTAACAGCCCACGGTGACAACCCACCACGAACTCTGCAAAATGACAATCTAACCAAACAAAAAGAGCACTCACGGTTCGATGAACCCCAAGAAAGAAGTCCAGGAGCTGGGGAGTGAGGCGAGGCCTTCCTGGAAGGTGGCAGCCAGGCTGTCTCAACCAACCTGGGCAAGCCAGGTGGGAGTGGTGGAGCCATCTCAACCAGCCCGAAAGACTCAGGTGGGAGCGGCATGGCTGACTCACCCTTCCAGAAGGTTCCATGGAGAAGGTTGAAAGAAGCAGCGATCCCGTCCGAACTGCTTGAAGACCAAAACAAGACTGAGCCGTGCAGGTCAAATAGAACTAGAAAAAGCCCCAACTATCTGTGTGACTACGTCACCCACGTTGGACTAAACTAAAGGGGAGAGGTGTTCTGTATGGAACTTGGTAGGTTCCAAGTCCCTCGTTCTGATTGGCCGAAAAGGCCACTTACGGATTGGTTCACTAGGAACCAATCTGGGAAGCCGCCAAATGGCGGGAAGAATTAAACAAGTGTCATTGGCCACAAGCCGGCAGGCAAGCCGCTATATAAAGGGCTGCCGCGGCTTGGGCTATGTTCCGTATCTTTTGCCTAGTGGTTTGAAATAAAGACTTGTTGTTTGGAACCTGGTCTCACGCGCTTCTTTCCGGACGGAACACCTTGCACACCCCGACACCTGCCTTGCTGGCCCATTTCTTCTGCAGCCAGCAAGGTTGGCAAGGCTTTCCTGAAGGCCTCTGTAGCTGATAACAAAGCTCCGGAGTTCTGTTAACATTTGCAGAGGCCTTCAGAAAGCATTGCTGGCCGCAGAAGTTCCTGAAGGTCTATGACAGTGAAAAGGAGGCCGGCGGCGATGCACACAAGTGGGGTTACTTAGTGGATGACATCACCTGAAAATAAGACCTGATGCCTTTTTTGATGGCAAAAAAATATAAGACAGGGTCTTATTTTTGGGGAAACACTGGTAGTACAATGAAATATTTTCATAATAATCTTTGTAGCAGTCTTTCAGATCTGATTTCAGCATACTAATGAATTTGAAATATAGCAATCTGTCTTCTATCTTTATCATACACCTTAAAATATGATTGAAAACTAGCACATTACACCTTAATTGAGACTTAAATTAATTCTTTTCTGCAAGATCTGATAACATGTATAAAAATAGAACTGAGAAAGATTGGAAACTGAATTGTGGGTAGAGTCCATCAACACATGAATGCCTTTACAGCTCTCATGTCAAGAATAGGTTATATATTAAACTCTAATCAAGCCCTCCTTTTTAGATGATGAGTATTTCTATGTGATCTCTGGTTAAAGTTTCCTTTAACTATTGGAAGTGCTTAATTCCCACCCCCACCCCCACCCATAGCAATGGAATATTATCTCCATTTTTTTGGTCCATAATTGATTCAATGCTGTTTTTTTCACACTGAACCTCACTTTATACAATATAAAATTCTTACATGAAAGTATCTGGATAAAATTTTAGATCTTGATGTATATATGTAAATTGAAAATCATGATATTCCCATAACTGTATATATTATTCTGTTTACACAGGATGGAATCTTTCTCAACTTTGCTTATCCTACGCAATGATTTTACATTTTTTCAAGATCATTTGTTCACAGCCCTATGTTTCAGGGCCATGGCTCTTCTCTGGAAAACTTTTTTCAGACCCTGTGACTCAGTTCCTAATGATATGAGTGCTTTGTATCATAGCTACAAGGACACCCACCTCTTCCGTTTTAATTTTTTCTTGGATAGAGCACAGGACAAAGTATCAATTTAGTATTTCAGTCAGTGTATGTGATTAGTGATGCTCCTTTATGAGCAATTGTCTGTTCAGGATTACCAGTAAAAAAAATAATCTGCTTTTAAAAAGTTTTCTCACCCTTTCTTTAGAAAACATTGCTAAGGACTTTAAAGTATGCTGTTGAGCTAGTATAGTTCTTGAACTTTCTTTCTTTTCTGTTCACCTTGCTGAATAAGAATTGAGAGGATTACTTACAGTGAACATCCTGAAATGTAATTATCCTGTGAGAATCTTTCCCATATATAAAATGGTAAATTGGCAAGGCTTTTTAAAGGATTTTTAAGCTTCGGTACCAAGCCTCCTCATTGGTTACTAAGTCACAACAGCCTTCTGTGAAGTACTGTCATAGTTTGTAGATGATGACAGACTTTAAGCAGCCAACTGTACAAAAAAAAATTCTCTTTGGCCAGAATTTCTCTCCTATCTTTGGCTGCCTGGCTATTTGGGACAAACCCTTTATAGCTTTTTATTTCGCACCCATAAATTGTAAACTCGTGTTCAAGTCATTTTGAAGCCTCTTCTGGTTCTTCTTATTCAGCTCTTTGTCACACTCATCCACCATTCTTTGGTTCCTCTCTGCCTCATTTTTTATAGACTCCACATTGTGTTCACTTTTCGAATCCATCTTTTTCTCCTATTTCCACTTCTATCTTTATTCAACATGCTTTTTGGGGGGTATTTTATCTATATCTGCTGACTTGATTCTCTCCATTGTTAAAAGAAAGGCCTTCTTTTCTTGTCCTTCTCTTTTATGTTCTCCATTTTCTTTCCAATTTTGTTTTTCCTCACTGTTACATTTTTCCTCTGTACAGTAGCAACACATTTGCTCTCTCTTTCATTTTATTTATAACTTCATTTCTACCAAAAAAACCTCCTTCCTTTCTGAAAGGCTCTTTCATGCTAAAACATCTTTGCAATTAACTATTTTCACAGCATTTTTATTATGAGCTTGGACAAGGAAAAGGTTTTGCAAATGTCTTATTTTAACCCACAATTCTTAATTTTCCTTGATAACAGAATAACAGGATTGGAAGAGATCTTGGAAATCTTCCAATCCAACCCCGACTCAAGCATCCTATACCATTCCAGACAAGTGACTATCCAGTCTCTTTTAAAAAGCCTTCAGTGGTAGAGTATCCATAATTCTGAAGACAAGGTGTTCCTTGATTAATTGTTCTCACTGTTAGGAAATTTCTCCTTAGTTCTAGTTAACTTCTCTCCGTGATTAGTTTCCATCCATTGTTTTTGGGGTTGGCTTTTGATGCTTTGGAAAATAGGTTGACCCCTTTTTCCTTGTAGGATTTCCTCAAATATTGGAATATTGCTATCAGATCAATCTAGTCCTTTTACTAGACTAAACATACCCAATTCCTGCAACCATTCTTCATATGAGCCTTGGGGCCCAGTGGTTAGAATGCAGTACTTCAGGCTACTTCTGTTGACTGCCAGCTGCCTGCAATTTGGCAGTTCAAATCTCACCAGCTCAAGGTTGACTCAGCCTTCTATCCTTCTGAGGTTGGTAAAATGAGGACCCAAATTGTTTGGGGCAATATGCTGCTCTCTGCTTAGAGAGGGCTGTAAAGCATTGTGAAGTGGTATATAAGTCTAAGTGCTATTGCTTATGTTTTAGCTTTCAGCCCTCTAATCATCTTTATTACTCTTATTTGCACTGTTTCCAGTGTGTCAACATCTTTTTTATAATATGGTAACCAAAACTGGATGCAATATTCTAAGTGTGATCTTACTAATGCTTTATCAAGCGGTACTAATGCTTCACGTAATCTTGATTCTATCCCTCTATTAGTGCAGCCTATTGGTTTTTTTGGCTGCTGCTGCACACTGCTAACTCATATTTAAGTGATTGTCCACTAGGATTTTAAGATTCTTTTTACAATTATTGCTACTGAGCCAAATTTCACCTAATCTGTGCCTGTATATTTGGTTTTTCTCACCTAAGTGATGGAAACATTTTTCACAATTGAATTTCATTTTGTTAGCTAGGGCCCGGTGTTCAAGTCTGTCGAGATCCATCTGGATTTTGAGCCTGTCTTCTGGGGTGTTGGCTATTCCTGCAGTTTAGTGTTAATGTTTTCCTGCTGATGTCTATGACCATCTTTCATTTGTTCTCCCTGTACACTTACCAAAATTCTTTGATTTGGGCAAGCAATAGATGGCTGTATATTGTATGATTTCAGACTTGCCACTCATTGAATCCACTTCTGTTCTCCATTTTCCACCAAAGATCAAAAGGTAGCATTAAAAATAAGATTTTCAGCCAAGATGTCATGTGATGCCTTCTTTTCCCTGAAATGCTAAACTCCGATTTATATATCAAAGGCAATTTATTTATACAAAGACCATGAAGAATTTTTAATCAGAGACAAGGTGAGTTAAACAATGAGTCCACCTTGAAGGAATTGAAAAACACCCTGAATTTTCCAATTGTACATTGGCTTCAGGATTTGTAGAGTTGGAGCATAGCCTAAGAGAGCTATAATGAAAAAGAATTCAGTGCTGGGAATTATAAAGAAAAAATATGCAAAAATAAAACAGTTATGTTCAGCAAAATATGCAGGAAAGAGCGTGGGATATCATTTCTGCATAATGATCTTTTTTTAAAAAAATGCATTTAGCCCTTATCTGTGTTTTTTAATCAACCTTTTCTCACTTATTCTTTAAAGTGGAGATATTGAATAGGGTAGTGCCTGAAGAGGCACTTCTGAATTAAATTGCTTAATTTTCTCTATGTCTGTATCGAGGAAAAAATTCTATAATCTTAATTCAATTATTTTGTTATTTTGTTTTTAGGTTAACAAAGCCATTATCCTTTGCAGACTGTGTCGGAGATGAGCTTCCATGGGGATGGGAAGCTGCATATGATCGTCAGATTGGTGTCTACTATATCGACCACATAAACCGTAAGTGTTTTCTGTAAGTGCTGTATTGATTATATAAGAAGGCTTATCCAGATTAGGCTCTGCTGTTAGACTCTTAACAAGGACTTGAAAACAGAAGATTTCTTATGAGACAGTTGAAACTCCCCACAGCAATTCACTTGGTTTATTTTCTTAGGAAAAACATTATAGCTTCTACTGCTCCTGCTTTTCCTCCTACTTCATTTTGTTAGTGCTGTTATATCCTATCAAGTGCATTTCAAAATTACTTAGAATTGTCTATTAACCTTAAACTTTCATGCTGCCAATTAAAACATTATGTTTTCTGTTTGTGCAAGGAACTCCCCAGGTTTTGACAAAACTTTCTAATTAATCCCGCAAATCTGCTTTTTTTCAATGACAAAACTAGGAGTTGTTGAAGAACCTTCTAAAAATATATATTCATACAAAATTGCATTAGTTATGTCAAATACCCTATGTTCTTGTGCTTTAGGCTTTCAGTACCATTGCAGAGATGGTCAAAGTGGCACCAAACACATTAAAGGTGCCACTTGCATTAATATATCTACAGACATAACTTTCCTCCTCCTCATTTGTGTATTTACTATAAATATGAGAGGTATACATATCCTGTAGTAATACAATACAATGTTATTCCTGAATGAGTTCTGATAGATTTCATGAAAGAAACTGTATGGAATGATGATTAAAGTGTTACACTGGTGGGGAAACCAGGATCTAGATTCTAGTCTATCCTCAGCCATGGAAGCTTAAGGCCCTGTCACACTGCCCAACGGATGCAAAACATTTTTAAAAAGGACACAGCAGACGAGAAAAATGTTCCATCCATTGTTATCCGCTCTCAAAAGGGGCAAAAATTTGCATAAATTTGATAACCTAGAACGGATAACACGGAAAGGAATGGACGGGGGAGGAACGAGGGCAAGATGGAAAAGCGGAATGCAAGAGTGATGTGTAAGAGGATGCGTAGAGGATTGCAGAGCGGATGCAAAGCAGATGCGTAGAGGATGCGTAGAGGATGCATTAGAGGATGCCGTAGAGGATGCAGAGTGGAAGTGCCGTAGCGGATGCAGATACGATTTTGCACCGTTTCATCCTTTCTCCATCCGTGCTACTAACGCTGCGCGCGTTCCGTTCCCGCTTCCTCCCTGCATCCGTTTACCACTGGAACGGATTTGAGGTTGCGCGGATGTGCAGCGGATGCCTAGCGGATATAGCAGATGCTTAATGGATGCAGAAACGGATGCCCCCAATATGCCCTAAGAGGATGCAAAACAGAATGCATTGGATACAATTTTTCCGCTCAAAGTTTTGAGGCAGCTCAAAACACCTTCTGAAGGATGAAATGTCAATAGACGGATGCCGGACGATAGAGAGGAGCAAAACAGAGGCAGTGAGTAAAGAAACGAAAGCAATCGGCGTTAACCAACGGATGGCAAGTGTTTTTCTCCGTTTTACATCCTCTTTCCATCCGTTGGTGCAATGTGACAGGGGCTTTACTGTGTTACATTGGTCCAATTACTCTCATTTAGCTCAGCTATCTTATAGACTGTTGTTGAGAAAAATTAGAGTAAGGAAATGCTTTGTATGCATCTTAAACTCCTGTTACAAAAAATGAGATATAAATGTAATAAAAAATAAATAACAAAGTCATTTGTAAAGACCCATAGAGGCAATTAGTTAATTGATGTTATTAATTCTAATTTTAATACATTATATTATTTTTAGTGGGCATAATGGCTCAATGATTAAAGATGATGAGCTTCTCACAGCTCAGGTCCAAGTCCCGTGTGACAGGGTGAGTTCCTGTGAGCTTGCCCCAGCTCCTGCCAACCTTGTAGATCGAAAGCATGCAAATGCAAGTAGATAGATAGGTACTACCTTGGTGGGAAGGAAACAGTATTCCTTGCACATCAGGAGGGGTGGGCTTCAAAAAATTTAGCAACCAGTTCTCTGCCTCGTTGCTGAGTGGGCGTGGCCAGGGTGGGCATGGCTTAGTCGGCCTCCTGTACCACCCTGGGAGAGAAAATGGGCTGCAGGGAGCCATTTTTGCTTTCTCCGGGCTCTGGAGGCTTTCCTTGAGCCTCCGGGAGGCCGTTGTCATCCTCCCGGGCTCCAGAGGTTCTCTGGAGGCCAGAAACGGAACTTCTGGGAAGCCCATTATTTGACTTTCCAGGGCTCTGGAGGCTTTCTTGAGCCTCCAGAAGGGCAAAAACAGCCTCTCCGGGCTCTGGAGACTCTCTGGAGGCCGGAAACAGGCCCATGACTGGCCTTCCAGAACTTTTGGGAAGCCCATTTTTCACCCTCCCTGAGCCTTTGCATGGACCCTGCACTTACCTGCAATCCAAAATGGGCTGCACGGTGACTCCTGGAGGGGCGGGGAGGGGTGAGCAGGGTCAGCCAGGGGTGGAATTTGCCAGTTCACCAAACTGGCTATAAAATTAACAACTGGTTCACCTGAACTGGTGCAAACTGGTAGCAGCCCAATCCTGCAGATTAGTATGCTGACCACATGACTACAAAAGTGTCTTGGGACAATACTGACTCCCTGGGCTAAGAAACAGAGATGAATATTGCTCCATTGGACACAACTAACAGGCGAAACCTTTACCTTTATTTTTAATTACTTTGAATACTCATCAGAATAAAAATACAAGGAATAAATTGAATGAATAGATGAAAGATTAATGTAACTTCTATAGTGAATGATAGCAATTTCATTATTTAAAGAAAAGAACATGATAAGAACATGAATTGTTAAAATATTTTAATGGAATTATTTCAAAAAAATATTCAAAAGTTGGCAAAAATAATTATTTACTTAGGGTTACAGATTAAAAAGAATAGCAATAGTTAGGAGATATTGTTCCAGCATATTAGACTGACCCTAGAAATAAAACATTAAATTTAAAATCAAATGTTTTAGAGATTTTACACCACATTCTTAAGGTTTAAAAAATAAGCAAACAGTAATAGTATGGATTATGCATATTGGTAAATAAAATAGGTAGATTGGAATTTGGTTATACCAAATGAAAATTTGGTTTTCATAGGACATAGCTATTAGAACAGAATGCAGATATTTGTGGAGAATTATCTCCTCACCTATTGTGGGCTTTTGGGACTTGAACTTTTAGTAAATGTATTTTGTGGAGAGTGGTAGATTGGTGTATTTTTTCCCTTTAAACTGGTTTTTCCTCATCCTTTTTCAAGAATCAGATACTTAAAGCACTCTCAGTGATATATTAATCCATTTGATGTTGTAATTTGAGTAAAAATTTTCTGGAGTGCAGTCGCCATTGGTATGTTGGCTATAGGAGTGGTGCTCTGAAGAGAACACCCTTTGTTTGAGTTAGTGGAAGGTAAGCTGCCTATGATAAGGGTCAGAAGCAGGTCACATGTCTTACATGGTAAAATTGAGATTATAGCTTTTAATTCACCTGACTGGAATGCAATAGCCTGATAATTATGAACTGCACTGCTCAAGAGTTTATGAAATATTTCATTAAAGTTTAACCGTAGAAATAGTGACTTAAGGGAAGCTACATTTTTACCTGTGTAATAATATATGTTTGCATTGGCAGTTACTGCTGCAACTGTTAAGGATTGTACTGTTTCAACTCCACAAATATTTCCCTCTTACTTTTTTTAGTCTATGAATAACTTGCTTTTTAAAAGAAACCTCTGAAGCTTCCCTAAGAAAATAATACATACCAAACTTTTCTGTATCATACATTGTTTTGTGGCAGCTTCTGAACTATAATATCATGGTTAAGATTGAAAGTTATAAAATCTTATTTCAATTATGATGTGCAAATTACAATTTCATTTTGTTTAACCACTATTTACTGAATAAACCACACAGTAATTAGTGGATTTGTTCAAAATGCTAATGTTGGAAAAATGTAGAAGTTGAATTAGTTTCTGTTTGCCTAAGGATTAATTGGAACATATCATTTGATCATGCTTAAACTTTTACATTCAATTATTAAAGTTTCAGACTCACCCAAAACAGACTAGAAGCATTGTATAACATAGTTTATGACCAAATAAAACACTTTTAACGTATGTTAAAACATGCTTAGCATGTATTGGTTCTTGAAGTTTCTTGAAAAATAGCTGTCTTATTCCACATGTACATATTGTGAAAAATAAAAATTGTAATAGTACTTATATGCCATCGTCTTTACAGTGCTATCTAAGCAATTAACAAAGTAAACATATTGTCCTCAACAATCTGGATCCCCAATTTACCAATCTTGGAAGGATGTAAGACTGAGTCAACCTTGAGCCTCATCAGGATCAAATTCCAGGCTGTGGACAACATTAGACTGTACTGCATTTTAACCACTGTGATGCTACAGCTCATAGCATTATACTGGAAGTAAGCAAAACTTAGCTTATGATCTTGGTATATAAATGGTGTTTTTTTAAAAAAATGTCTTCCTCATCCAAATGAAAACACAGGTATAGAAAACTAACTGTAAACACACATTTTATTTCTCTTCATCACATTGGTTATTTGTGTCCATTGTTGTTCACTGCAACTTCACAGGCTCCATTGAAAATTATCAAAAGTAATGAAGCAAACAGGCTGTTTTTCACAAATATGCTATTGTTAGCAAATACTACCCGGAAAATACAACCTGAAAATAAGTCCTGGACTGATTTTTTTGGGATGGGCGTAATATAAGCCCTACCCTGAAAATGAGCCCTAGTGAAGGGACGTGGCCAGCACAGGAGGCAACCCCTCCCTTCCCCAGTCATCTCATGGAGGCTTGGCACCTTAATCACTGCCTGTGGATCAGCTGAGCCAGCAAGGGCAGGGAGCTTCTTCTCATTCTGTCTCTCTATGGAGGCCTCCCAGTGCAATGCTCTGCTGCAGCTTCAGAGCAAACCTCTGCCTTCCTGTGCAGAATTGCAAGGCTGAAGGCTTTGGAAGGAGCATTTTTGAGATGTGCATCCAAGCAGATAGAACGATCAGCAGGGAAATGGGGGTGGGGGGAATTTTCCTGCTGATTGGAGCAAGGCGAAGTCTCCAGTCTTGCAATCCTCTGCAGGGAAGGCAGAGGTATGCTCTAAAACTGCAGCAGAGTGTTGTACCAGGAGACCTCCACAGGTAACATTTCTGAAATGTTAACTTTTAACACCGTACTCACAGGAAAATCCTCCCCTCATCGTGGTTTTATTTGCTTTCTGTGAAGCTTTGTGCTGAGAAAGGTCTGTGCTTTCTTGTTTCCTACTTCCCCCTCCCCTCTTCCAGCTGTCCATTTCAGCTTTCTCAGACAACTGTTCACCAGAGTGGAGGATTCCTTGTAGGATGCGATCAATCTTCCAAACCCAAAGGCCCCAGTGGGCGTGAACTAACCCAACCATAAAGAGGAAGGAGCTGATGGGGGGTGGGGGCTGTGGGAAGTTCGGCAAGTTGAAATCCACAAGTCTTTAAATGGCTAAACGGCTGCCCATGCTGCTGTTGGCCTCTTTGCTCTCCTGGTAGCACTGCTCTTGGCAGTGCTGCGGGACTGCTCCTGCCTGGCCAGGTTGAATCATCCCAGATTGAAAACCTCCGAAAACATCCTGAGCGCCACCAGCCTGCCAGGGCCCCTTTGGGAGCGGTTGCCAGTGGGGCCATGCTGCCTGTGTCTAAACTTCATTGATTGGAATTGGAATTGATTGGTTGGTTGAATTTTTTTTTATGGTAGTCCCACAAACCTGTTTCCCTACCCACAATGGTGAGAAACATGACAGAGCTGGAAATCAGGTTAGTGGAGTGATGTGGCTGCCTTGGGACAGGTGGGGGGGGGGGGGG
>BHFT01020056.1:0-32089 GCA_004320025.1 Laticauda laticaudata | reverse complement strand
GGGGGGGGGGGGGGGGGTTAGGGACCTCTATATGTGTGTGTGTGTGTGAGAGAGAGATAGTAAGAGAGAGAGAGAGAGCCTCCAGCCGTGGATAACTCTCTGAGGTTGGATCAGTTCTCTCTCTCTCTCTTTCTTTCTTTCTTTCTTTCTTTCTTTCTTTCTTTCTTTCTTTCTTTTCTTTCTCTCTTTCTTTCTTTGAGGCAGTGGGCTACTATGCCTGAATTCCTTCCTGTGATTACCATCACTGTCACTTCCTCAGGCTGCTTCTGGTGAGGGACGAGTGCTGTGCAGGCATAGAAAAGCATTTCTTCTCTCACCCATCTATGGCCACCAGCCAACTGAAGGAGCATGTGGCAATTGCACAGAGCTGGACCTGGTTCAACTTCTTCTTCCACCCACTGCAGTGAACTTATTTATATTTGATTTTTAATTTTTCAACTGACCTAACACAGGCAAAAATAAGGATAGTCAAAGGCCTGGATGTGTCCCAGAGGCTGTAAAATGGTCTAAGCCAGGGTTCCCCAACTCCCAGGCCACATGTGGTCCACTATTGGGCCTCCACTTACTCAAAACTGAACCATGCAAGCAATGGGCAATCATGTGTGCATGACGCTCCATTCACATGAGCAGCAGGCAAGCGCATGGGTGCAAAGCTCCACTTATGCAAATGGTGGGTGGGCCCTTGTGCTCACGTGTGAAGCTCCCCTCACATGAGAAGAGGGAGATTATGTACAAAGTTCCATTTGTGTGAATGGAGCTTTTCATGTGAGCATACTCTGCTTGCATGAGTGGATCTTCACGCATGGGCACAAATCCCCTCTGCTTGCACGTGAAGTTCCATTTGCACAAGTGGGGGGTGCACATGCCTGCCTCATACCAATGGAGCTGTATGCACATGCGTGTGCCTACTACTCACATGCTGCCCCCTCTCTCTCACACTGGGCTAGGCCACCAAGCTGGAAAAGTTGGGGACCGCTGGTCTAAGCTGTTTAACCCATTGTCCCAATAGGAAGTCTGTCTGTCTTTATTTAGTAGGGCTATTTTTTTGCAAATTAAATCAGTAAAACTAAGTAGTAGTTACATGTAGCCTTTTATAATTATGTGATAATATAATTATAATTGTAAATACTATATATTGTGGTAGGTAATTATTTTATTTATTGTATAATTTTAATTTCTGTTTAATTCTTGTTTATTAATTTTTACAGTTACCAGATTGTGCCCCAGAGAGAAGTGCAATATAAATGCATTGCTTTGTTTGTTTCTTTAGTTTGATATGAGACATCTAGTATATGCTGTTAATGTTCAGGTCCATATCTCTGTTATGGGTTGAACAAGGGATACCAGAGATGTGGTCACCTGGTGTCTGAAGGCTATAAGAGGCTGATGGGGTAAAATATGTTGAAATAGGTTACTGGCAAGACCAAGTTCCTATTCACACTTGCTTTGGACTGTGTCATACAATAGCATCTCTGAAGGAAGGAGCCGATGACTTCAGAGCTCTCTTGGATTAATAACTTTTCATTGAACAGCAAAACCTGGAGTGGCCTTTGTACAGCTGCAACTGGTACATCAGTTGCAGCCCTTTTTGGATTGAGAGTAATGGATATTCATGCCTTCATAAACTCAAGACTGGTTTATTGCATTATTGTGGTGGAATTAACAGCTGAAGGAAGGAAACTCTGGTGGGTGAAGTTAAGAGATATGGCAGTCTGGATTTTATACGTGGGAGGAATGATACAAAGTCAAACACTTGGGCCTATATCTGGTTTCCCAAAGGAAAGCAGGCAGTCTGGCGACATTCTTGAGTTACAGTGGAGTCAACAATAAGAAACCTCTGAGCCTGAGTTCAAACGCCACTTGATTGTTTGCATCTAACAATTATGCATTATTTGACACTGCCTTTGAAGACTTGAGAGAGCTTCCATAGGTGCAGATTATGGCAATCTATTTGCTGATGGGTGAGAGTGCTTCAACAGAGCAACGCATATTTTGTAGCCCCTGGATTGGTTGCCAATATATTTCTGATGCAATTCTAATTGTTGGTTTTGATTTATAAAGCCCTTTGTGGCTCTAGTTGCCCTGATACCATTTTTTTTGCAGGCAGAATTACTGCCTGTGTAACTAGCTTGAGAGATAAATGTTTTGGATTCTGTCTCCTTGACATGGGGAGAAGAGGAGATCCTTTTTTGCACCCTTTTTATCTGTTCAGCTCACTTTTGAGGGCAGGCAGAATGTCAAACATTCTGGCATTCAGGCAGAAAATAAAGATCAACCATCAAGCATTTGGCCTTAAAGTGTGTTTTCATAGGGTCATTTTAATCTTTAATTTGTTTGCTTTAATTTATTATTCTGAGCCTATTATAGTTTTAGGATTTCAAATGAGATGCCCAGGAAACACAAATTTCCTATGACTTAGTTTGGTCTACTAGCTAGAGCTAGCACTAAAATAGCTTATCTAGAGAAAAGCTTTTACTGCAAGCAAGATTGAAACTGATAGCCAAATCTGGCCCTAGCTTCTGCCTCGGTTTACCTTCCCAATAACAACAGAAAGATCATTTTAAAGCAGTTTATTAGAATACCCTGATAAAATGGGGTCTCTCTATGAAAAAGAAGAGAGAAAACCCTGAGCCTCGTGTTACATTCTTTTTTAGAGTTAACACAACAAAGAAAATGCAAGAGGAAAGTTGATTGGACAGGATAAAAGGAAATAAGTTACATGTAGTCAAACATATTACATATTTGCATGCCATAATATCACACATGTTCATTAAATGGAGGTCTGACGTCAGAAAGGGCATACATTGTAAGGAAAAAGATTGTTTGGAGTTCACAAAAGAGATAAACCAGACTTCAATTTGTACTAACAATCTTTTTCTTATCTGGAACTAGTCTCCAGCTTCTTTATCAGTTTAGGAATGTTAAAAGCTAACAAACCTGAAGATCATTTTAAAAGACAAAAAATAAATCAAATTAAAATACAAAGTAATTATGTTAGTTAGTGATTTACAAATTCCATGTCATGTGCCCTTCAAAACCAAGTGGAGTGAAACTTTGTAGCTCTTATTATATCTTACATTTATCTTTTGTGAAGAAAGATAAAATGGTCACTAACTAAATGCTGGAAAAAGGAAGCAGGGAGGGATTGGAGAACATGGAAAATCTGGACCTATTCTCTAGGAACATCAACTGGTTTGTTATTGCTATCTTTTAGGATGTTTTTTTCACAAATTTGATTTTATAGCCATGGGATTTCCAAGTGGTATACCATTTATGGTATAATATTCTAAATATTAACCAGATCTAATCCAGTATAATGTTAACCAAAGCCATCTATATGGGGCTGTTGTGATTGCGAAACCATAGATTGACTAAATATGTATCTGTGTCTCCCGGTATATAAGATTACAGAAAGAAAAATTTGTATCTGTGCAAAGTATGCCAATCGGAGTGCATGTCTGCAGCAGATATTCTTTTTATGCAGTTGAAGTTACAGACATTGGACAATATTAACAATTTCCAATGGAATAGTCTTATTGTTTCTTTTCAGTAGAATCCCCAAAGAATCTTGTCATGCCTTGAAATTAGCAAGTTTAATTTTGGTTGAGCACAATCTACTTCATCAAAAACACAATCTGCTTATCAAGTGCCATTAAATAACTCACTCTGCCATCACTTAAACATGTTAATCAATAACATCTGAGTGTTTTCTGTCTCTGGAACTATAAGGTAGACATCCTAATTTTAAAAAGGCTTAATTCAATTGCTACTGCAGTTACGTTTTTACCTAGCACTATTATTCTTGTTCAAAACAAATCTTTTATTTCTTTTATTTATAGAAAAGAAAAGCTCATCACTCATTGCTTGCAATAAGCACGTAAGAATTTTATTAGAATCAGAAGCTTAGGAAAGAAAATGGATCCAACAGTTTAGAATTATCTTCAAGAATAAGAATATTATTAATGATCCCCAGGAAAACTATATATTTTATTCAAAGCAGTTAGCTCAAAGAATTGCTATCATTTCCATATTATAGCATTTCTGTTTAGCCAAAGACAGTAAAGAGAAATGCTCTTCATTACAGAGTGATTTTTGCCTTGAATTTTCTCTAGAATGATTGCAGTACCTTACAGCAGAGTTGCCCAACATTTCTGGGTTGGACTCCCGGAGTGGAGTGGAGGGGGAAAAGGTTTTGTGGGAGGGGTGGCACCCACATGAGTGGGGCCAAGAATGCCTACAATCCTCACACGAGTGGGGCCACCTCTGTTCATGTGAGTGGAGCCTCGAGCACTCACACAAGTGGGGTCTCAAGCAGCCACCATGTGCAAGTGGGACTGTGTGCACATGCACATACACCAACTAGCCACTCACATGGTCCGGTTGCAAATAGACCATGGCCCGCAGGTTGAAAATCCTTGTGTTACAGTGTTAGATTGTATTGATCTTTTTTTTTAATTTTCTCTATTTTTTGAAGAAAAAGTGTTTTTTCCAAAAGAAGGATGTGCCATTTCTCAATATGAGTGTTAGCAATTGTTAAAAATGCCACAGAGTAAGATATTTCTGTTATCACTGTTATTCTTAAAGTGTTCCTCGTAATAGCAGTTCTGCTGTCGCATAACTAGAGTGCTAACTGCTCAGCTGTCTAAGTAAACCTGAATTATGTCTGACCCATCTCAATTGCTTTTATCTGAAGGAAAGCAAGGTTGCGGGAAATGTTCTGCAGATGCTCACAGTGTGTCATATTCAGCTTTGAGTTAGCTATCTTGAAGTGGAAGTGAAACCTTTTTCTTTAATGCAGGCAGAACTGGCATTCATCCTGCTGCTTCATGGATATAGAAGTACATTAGCCTGCTGTTAGGAATGGATGGCCTGCAAAATCTCCACGAGGCTGAAATTCTTCCATATAGCCTTAATTCATATACCTGTTGGCCATGCTGTTTCTCTGAACAGCTGCAGAATGAAAATCATCCTAAGAAAACATGCTTTAGAAATGGTTCTTGTAAAGATCCCTATTTTTTTTCCTACCCCAGTATGTATTTATTTCAAAGAATTCCTTGCCAGGTTTTCAGATTTTGGATGGCCATATCTGATTTTGTTTTCTTCACGTTCAGAGACAAGTGTTGTGACTGTATGAGATCTCACAGAGAGGTGGAAATAAATATAATGCTTGATTTTGAGTCAGTACTGAATCCCCATCCCTACCACTTGCCTTGAAAGTGCTTTGTCCTTGTCCAGCAATCACAAGGACAGTGTTGCTGTGGGCCACATTTTAGGACTCTGCAGGTTATTCTTGCAGTTTGGGCCACATGTTGAGCAATCTCAACTTAAACTTACTGGGCAATTACCTGAAATGTGTTCAGATATGGTTTTCTCTTGTAAGATTATTTTCCATTACAGTTAGTGTGGCTCTTAAAGTAGAATCACAGAAATACATCCGTTCACTGACTGTTTGACTATTGATTTGTTATAAATCCCATTTGCTACTTTGTGTTCACGTCTATTAAACAAACTTATTTTCCATATATAGGCACAATTAGCTTGAAAAGATATAGGAAAAATATATATCCTGTTTTGTTTAAAATTCTTCTAAAATTGTAGGTTTGAGTTTCCTTTCCAGAATGTTCAGTGGATAGACACAAGGTCCCCCACTTTTACCTTCTAGCTGAAATTTGAGAGGCACAATTTGGTATCTTTAATGCACAAGGAGAAATCAAATTAAATCAAGCAAAAAATTGAGTTAACTAACTTAAACCAGAAAAGGTGCCTGGTAATGATTACCTAACAGCCAAAAATATCTGTAACTTAGATTAATGGACTTTAGTACTAGTCTTTCTTTTCTGTTTATTGATTAGACTAAAATGGTTCCAAAAGATTGGGGGCACAGTTCTTATGATCTCTATTTATAAAGAGGAGGAAAGAGACTTATCAGATAATTATCAATCAGCAAACTGTACAGTAAATGCAAATACAGTAAATGCAAAATTGATGGTTTGTTTGGAAACAACAAATCCTCGCTGAGGAACAGATTGGCTTTAGAGCTCATCATTTCCTGTATATCCTGCTGTCATCTTATAACATCTGGGAGAAGAGTATACAGCTCAAGCAGGATCTGCTCTACATGCTGCTTTTATTAACTTTTAGATTCACCTTTAATTCAGTATTGTGAGCTAGGTTATGGGACAAATTGGTCAACTCTAATCCCCTATTATTCCTGATAATACTAAAAATTCTATGTTAAAAATTAATTTTATTCCACAAGGGCATTTAACTAAAGCAGGTTGCTAAAATAAGGGGAGTGAGCCTGGGATTGCAATGCATACTGGCACCATTATTATTCAAAGTTTATGTAGATTCTTTGGTTGACCTTTTCCCCAATGTTAGCTCAAAGGCATATATGTGTACCAGTGATATCATTCTTCTGTATCAGACCTCAATTGAGCTAAAATGCATTTTGCGATCCCTCACCACTTATTGAAGGGCAGAGAATTAGTCACTATGAAAAACAAAAGTCTTACTATTTGTTAAACATCCCAGAATCCACTAGCCATTCAGCAGTCACAAAAATGAGCAAACAAAAGATTTTTAAATAGAATTGTTTTTGGTGAGAGAAGTACTCACTCAAACTATGTAATCTATAATGTCCCAAAATCAAAACTTTCTACTATGTTTAAAAAGTTTCTTATCCATTCCTGCTGCTTTAAATTTATTCTTTTCCAAAATGTGCTGTCAGTTCCTGTAGCTCAGTTGAGCTCCGTAGTAACTACTCAGAATTAGACGTGACACCTTTGACAATAGCAAATAATTTCAGTACTAAATGGAGGAAATATCTCCTTGAGAAATGATACTTCTGTGGATAGTCCAGAGAAGCTCTTCTTTTCCTAGAACATGAACAAATTAAAAAGATACATGATGTACATACACTGTGTCAGACACAGAAAAACATCTAGAACTTTCTCAAATACAGTACTCAAAAATATTTTCTGAAGTAGTTGTTCTTCTTCACTCAGACCTGTGGGTTATTTAAATTCTATCACAGTTTCCAAGCTAAGAAAGTCTCTAATTTAATGCTCTGCCATCTACTATACTAGAAAGCATAATACTGTATAAAAATAATCTACACTAATCAGATGTGCCCTTGTGGCACATGTGATATGGAATCTACTGCTTGTGTTTTTTTTATATTGCATCTACTATCAGGAATTCAGCTTTGTTTCATTTACCATCCTCCTTTCAGACAAATAAGACTGGATTTATTGGATATTGTTAAAATGTGCCCTACAGCTATTAAAACTAGACAGAGCTGGCCTCATCTGAATATATTTTCCAGACTTTTGACGTGTAATTTTGATTACTGACAAAATCACTGTTTTAAACAACACTATAATTTTACTCTCATCTTGTAGGTTATTGTAATTTGGAAGAGTTTTATAGCCCCCGCTGCCTTAAGAAAGTTCAAAACATTCTCAAAGATCCATCTCATCCTGGGAACCCTTTTTTTTGAACTATTACCATCTGGCAGACAGTACAGAATAATAAAAACAAGGACAAATAGGATGAAAAACAGCTTCTATCCCAGGGCAGTAACTCTTTTGAATTCTACTGTATAGTGCAGTATTGGTGCGGTGTTGCGGGTTTTTGGTTCAATGTGTGGAGTGTGAAGGATGTGTGTTTTTGTTTATTTTCATGGTCATGATGTGCACTGAAGATGGTGTTTGATTTCGTTGTACAAGGTGCAATGACAATAAAGTAAACTAACTAAGCAAAATTTCTAGGTTCCTTTTGTTAAAATAGTATATTATATCTATATATTATATACATAGATACATTATATTTGTACCTTCAAATCAGTGTTGACTCCTAGTGAGTGCCTAGATAAGTCGCTTCAGTTTTTAGGGTAAGATTTTTCAGAAGTGGGTCATCATTGCCTGCTTCCTAGGGCTTTGTGATAGTGACTGGTCACTCTCTCAAGATCACTCAGGTGGCTTTCTCCCTCAGGCAGGACTCAAACACACACCCTCCCACTTTCTAAACTAATTCCTTAATCACCTTACCAAAGTCGCTGTATATCATATCCACAAATAGAAAGTGAACAAAATTGATGCTCTCTATATGGTGTGGTTTCTAGATTGTTTCTATTTTGCTTTGTTTTGCTTGTTTTTATGCTGAAATAAAGAAATGATAGATTGACCTAGTAGCCCAAGCTCTAACTTGATATCTCAGATTTAATTGCTCAATCAGAAGATTCTAAGGGAGCAGCTAAAAATCTCAAGAGTATATAACAAGAATTCTAGAGACGGAGACCCTATTTTCCATAGAACCTATCTTTCAAAGTTTAACTCCCATCATTTCTTTTTGCAAGATCAGAATAATTCTACTAAGACTTTGACAGAAGAATGAATTGCAGTGGAAGAATAATAATATTTCTGTTTATCTTTATTCCAGAATGCTTAAGGCCACATAGCTGCATAGTTTGATTTTTATTCTCATGGCAGCATGTTCCAAATATTTCCAATGAACTTGGTGAAGCTGGAATTCTCCAACTATAGTAGGATACGTTCTAACCACTCTTTACACCATGCTCATTCCCAATAAGTTCAAAGTTAGGATAAAAAGGCCTGGAATCTTATCAGACAGTGGACTAGGATAAATAGGAGGATACATTTGCAATCTTTTTCTTGTTCTTTTATTATCAGTCTTGGGCAGTCGGGTTTCATCCCTAAACTAGATCTGACAAGAGATATGTGGAACTATTTTTTTTAAGTTATAAAAACAATTTGCAGCAAGATGAGTTAAACTGTATTAGGCTCTGATAATAATTCAGACTTGTCATCTTAATTCATTGTTATGTCAAGAGCAGTAAAGAGACCAGGCTATTTTACATATTGGTCAAAGACCTTAAGGAAAGTTTACTAACCTTTCATGTGAAAATGAAAGTATATTTGTCACGTGTTGTTGTTCAACTGAGATTATATTAACCTACTTTTAAGAACTGCTAAGGACCAGGTGATTTTTACTATGTCCTGATATGTAAAAGTGTAGAACTCAAAGAGGGTGTACTTTCATTTTGACATGATTGCACACACACGCACACACACCCCTATAATAGAGAAGAACACTTGATTTCATAGGAGTCAATATTAGAAAGTTGAGTTGACTTACTTTTCTTTTATGAACCTGTAAAAATGCAAGTGCTTTTTTCTCTATTTCTTTGAATTTTGAAGGAACTTTTCCACAGAAACGTGCACACCTAAGATATATTTTATTAGCATTGACAAAGAAAAGACATTCTGTTTATTACTCTCACTCTCTTTAGAACTATTGCCTTATTTTCATTTGCCTCTTGAATTCACATCAGAATGTCACACAAGAAAGATTAAGTGTCTGGAACTATCAAGCATTATTGGCAATTTTTACCACCAGGGACCTTTCTCTGCTACAGCAGAAGCTAACCAAACATAGTTTAAAGACGATTGTACATATTTGAATTACTGTTTGTTCTGGATAATAAAAGTAGTCAAAAGTAGAGAAAAGTGTCTTAGTGGGGAATATGTAACTAATGTTATTGGGTAAGAAGAACTTAAATCCGTAGCTTAGGTTAATTCCTTCTTGAAAGTTGTGAAAATGTAAAATATCTCCTAAGAGCTATATGTTATAATGCTTTTCATTAGCTGAAATTGAACTAACTCATTGACTGAAATCTGTTAGAAATCTGAATCTTTCTCTGAAATTCCCCAGGAGTTAAAGTTAAAAAAAAAGATTAACAGAGTTAAGGGAAGCCCACTGAAACACTGTTGTGTATTTCTCATAATTTACTAATAAAGACAAAATCTGTATTGTATAGGTCTTTGTGTGTTACTTCAGAATCTAAGTTTACATTGAACAAGCTGGCATTAATTTTTAATAAAAGAATGAAATATTTATAATGCAGTGTTTAAAATTTACTAAAACTTTTCTTCATTTCTCAATATCAAAATACATGGTATTCTAAACTTGAAATTTTCAGTGTAGCTTCTGAATTCTGCTGTTGTTTTCTGCTGTTGTTTTATTCAACATAAATATGATCTCTGTGATCATATTAAGAGCAACTGTGTTCTCTTTGCTGATGATGTAAAGCTATTCAACACCACCAGAAATACTGCTACCCTTCAAAAAGACCTCGATTATGTATCAGAATGGTCAAACAAATGGCAACTTCAAATCTCAACAAATAAATGCTCTGTCTTACATATTGCAAAAAAAAAATCAGAAAATAAAATACAAGCTGAATAGTCAAGACCCTGTTGATGATCCAAGCTCTGTAAACGACCTTGGAATACTCATCTCTAATGATTTAAGTGCTAGAGCCCACTGTAAGTACATAGCCAAAAAGGCATTAAGAGTTGTTAACCTAATCCTACATAGCTTTTTCTCTGGTAATCACACTACTAACTGGAACATATGAAACATTTGCTAGACCAATATTCAAATACAGCTCATCAGTCTGGAACCCACATTACATATCCGATATTAGCACAGTTGAGAAAGTCCAGAAATATTTCACAAGAAGAGTTCTCTACTCTTCTACTCGTTGTAGAATACCTTATGCCACCAGACTTGAAATTCTAGACCTAGAAAACCTTGAATTACGCCGTCTTCGATCTGATCTAAGTATGGTATATAAAATCATAACTTGCAATGTCTACCTGTCAAATGAATATTCAGCCTCGACCATAATAATACAAGAAGCAAACAATAGATACAAACTCAAGGTTAATTGCACCAAACTTGATTGCAGGAAATATGACTCACAACAAGCAACAGAGTGGTCAATGTCTGGAATACTCTACCTGACTCTGTGGTTTCTTCCCCAAACTTCAAAAACTTTAACCTTAAACTTTCTACGATTGACCTCACCCCTTTCCTAAGAGGTCTGTAGGGAGCGGGGATCCATTCTCCAGCAGCACTAGAATGACAACCATGGACGGTGTGTACTGGTGTAAGAGACTCGGCTCGTGCTGAGGTTTCACATGCCAGCCCAGGACTTTGCGTAGCAGTAGTGAGGGCGGTTTCTAGCGCCAGTCAGCTGTTTGCCAGGCACTTTATTGCAGCACCTCTCAGCTGTTCCTGAAGAAGTTTCATCCACTTAAAAATCTCAGGCCTTAACCCCGCAGCATATTTACAGCCTCACAGTGGTGATCCCGCTCGCCTGGCCTACCTAACCAGGAAGAAAGAATTGATAGGCTGTTTCCAGCACCTACATTGATAGGCAGTTAGGAAAATGGAGGAGACTCAGGCCTTGTCAGAACTCCCAGGCCACAATGAGGCCCACTGCTTCAAAACTTCTCAGGGGCCATCCAAGAGAAAATGACATGCAAAGCCCCATTCAACTAAGCGACAGGCGCCGGCCAGAATTAAGGCCAAACCCTTCGCTACCAAGAAGGCCTCAAAAACTCAGCTTAAGGCCAAAAAAGAGGCATGAGGCCTTGGGATGGCAATTTGCCAAAATCCTGGAGCAAATGGATAGGCGGAGCCAACTGTCTCCTCAATCTGGTGATTTTCAGGCTGGTCCACAAACTGTATCCAGGGCTGGAGAGGCAGAACTAGGCTCAACTCATCAGCTTGGTCTCCTGATGGAGCTGCTAAGGCTTTTTTTCCTCAAGATTTAAGCAGAACTGGCCCAAGTTTCAGACAGACAGTCTGGGCATCAGAAGCACCCATTCCTCATGGGAATTTTCATTTCCAGTAATAGATATAGGAAGCAAATGAAGTGCAGACACACACTAGATTTCCTGCAGCTTTGATCTTATTAAAAAATAAAAGTTGCTGGATTGATTATAGAGTTGTCTCTCCTTTCTGATTCTTTGAAACTGCTTGGGCAAACAACTATTATACACAAGCTTATGCCAGTGCTTAAAATGCATTTTGGATTGAAATAGATGTCACTTATATAGAGTCCAGTCTGAATGAACTCTTGAGAAATAGTTTTGCAAAAGATAAACAGACTATTTATCACAAATTCACACACTTCTCCAGTATAGTTGAATGACGGCACTTTTATTTTCTCTATTAAAGTCTGCTTTCATTTTCCTAAATATGATTCTAATAAATGAAACAAAGAAAAGAAATAGGGAGCAAGAAATAAAGCCATTTATGCATAACCAGAATCAACAAATTCTTAAAAAAGCATTAATTATTGCCTGGTCTCTCTCTCTCTTTCTCTTTTTTAGATTTAAGACACTAACAGATTTAAAGTGCTAAACTGAGTGGAAGATTTTCTTGTTGTACCTTTACAGAAACTACACAGATAGAAGATCCAAGAAAGCAATGGCGACAAGAACAAGAGAAAATGTTAAAAGATTACCTTACTGTAGCTCAAGATGCACTTAGCACTAAGAAAGAACTTTTCCATGTGAAAGAGCAGAGGCTGGCTCTTGCCTTGGGTGAATATGTACGGCTGAATGATGTTTACAAGGAAAAATCAAGCTCTTATACAAGTCGTATGTATCAAATACATATGTATGATATGTGAAATATACTATCTCTCTCTTTTCATATTTTTTAACTTGCATTTCTCGATTTCAAAGATCTTGCTGATCTTCAAGAAACAATTGTGGCCAGCCCTAGTTAAACTATCCCAGTCCTGGGAGCTGCAGCATCTGATTCTGGAAGGGTAAATGAAATCAGAGGCTTCTCATTTACTAACTAGTTTGGTTTTACAGAGAATTTGAACATTTCTTTATCTGTATGAAACACATACAGGAAGTCCTCCAATTACAACCACAATTGAGTCCATAATACTAGTCATTGAGCAAAATGGTCATTAAGTGAGATGTTACATTACTGTTTTACTCAATGGCTGTATTCCCTGCTTTCCTAGTTGCAGTTGTTAAGTGGAATTCCACAACACCCAGAAAGCCTTCTGTCTCTTCTCAATGGTCTCTGCTACATTGGAAATAATAATCACAAGAATTATGGTATTCACGAGTGTTTTTACCAGATTTGAGGCGTATTCCTCCAGCACATCAAGGGATTTTAACTGCACAGTAAACCAAGGAGGGAAATCCTTTGGTACACTGGAAGAATGGACCTCAAATGCCATTATTGTGAAAGACTCAGAATGCTGGTGTTAGCTGCATTTTTCCATCTGAAAGGACAGAAATCTGTTTATTGATTTATTATTTGTAAAATTTATTAGCTGCCCATCTTACCTTAAAGTAACTCTGGACAGCTTACAATCATAAGAGATAAAAATTATAAAAAAACTAAAAATATAAATAAGTTAGTACAAAAAATCAAACACTGCAGTGCAATTAAAGATGGGGAGGGCAGAAGCAGGATGGTGGGGAAGTAAGATGTTAATCAATGACATCCACTGTGATGCTCATCGTTGGAGCCCCCAGCTAACTGGCAGAATCAGGTCTTTAAGCTGTTACAGATGGTCAAGGCAATTGGAGCCAATCTCACTCCAGAAGGCAAGATGTCCCAGAGGGCAGGTGCAATGACAGAGAAGGCCCTTCTCTTGACCCCACCAGCCAGTATAATTGGGCCAATGGGGTTCACAGCATGCCTTCTCTGCCGGCACTAGGTGGAATAGACCAATCCCAGTAGAATGAGATGATCCCTCAAGTAACCTAGTTCCATACCCTGAAGGGCTTTAAAGATGATTACCAACATCTTGAATTGCATCCAGAAGCAGAAAAGGAACCAATACAGCTCGCAGAGCAATGATGTTATATAGAGCATTCTTGGGGACCCACAATTGCCCATACTGCTGCATTCTTACTTCTGAATACTCTTCAAGAGTATCCCATATAGAGTGCATTGCAGTAGTCCAACCGTGAGATGATTAGGATCTGGATGACTAAGGGCAGGGAGTCCTGATCCAGGAAAAACTGCAACTGGTCTTTACAGAAATGCTGGTAGTCGCTTGAGTTTTCTCCTCTGGGTGGGCAAAATGTTGTCATTTGCTAACATTTTTCCCTGCATGGAGGGGAATCTCTTCACTCATTGTGGGAACAGGTCTCAAATCCAACATTTCCTCCACTTCCCTATTTACTTTTGGGGAAAACTGGAAGAGAAGATTGCAAATGGTGATCATGTGATTGCAAGGATGCTTGGCAACCAGTTGTAAATGCAAGCAGATTGCCAAGCATCCAAAATGTGGTCATGTGATGGAGGTGTGCCTGGCATAAGGTTTTACAATAGCTAGAAGTGTTTTATGGACCATAAAACAACTTTTCTAAGACTATTGTGAGTGGGAATGGTAATTAAACACTGGTTGTAAGTTGAGGATTACCTGTACAAACAATTATTTCACCATATAGTTGAAAGGTTGGAAACATCCAGATTTGAGATCAAATATTGGGGCAGAAGTAATGCTGATTAAAAAAAATTGGTCTTGGCCAGCTCCGGAAAACAAACCTCAAAAAATCTATTCTGAGATTGCAATCTAACATAATGTCAAAGTCTACAATTTTATTAATGTTTGATTGGAGAAACAGATATCCAGTGCAGGCTAGATTCAGGATAATAGTGAATTAACAGGAGACATTATACAGTTGCAATCACAGTTGGGACTGGAGTTTCCTTCACAAAGTGATACAGTTGTTAAGCAAGATTCCACATAACCACAATGATTTACAATGGCAATCCCAGTTGCAAGGCAGGGTACAAGAGAGAGGCAGGTGGGGTACTGTAGTGTAGTACCCCTGCAATTGTAAATATGGGCGGGCTGTCCAATGCCTGAATTTTGATCATGTGATGACAAACACAGTACAACAGATGTAAGTTGGGAACAGGTCCTAGATCCATTTTTTCACCACTTTTGTAACTTTGAACTGTCATTATCATATGGTTGTAAGTTGACTACTTTTATACAAAGGTTTGCTAAGGAAGTCTCCCAAAAGCCTTATACTATAAACACTATAGTATAGACTCTGTTGGTTTTATATATTGAATTAGTGGACATTACAGGGCATTAAAGAGACTCTCAGCCAAATCTGATTCTTTGGCATAACACTCTGGCTGTGGTCCTTAAATGAGATCCTTAAATAAGATTCTTCCAAATTCTTATCAGTCAGAATGCATGTTGAAAGTGTCCAAGCTAAAGGATCTTTAAGGGTAAATCTATCTTAGCTCCTCTGGGTCTTCTTAAAAGTAGAAAAGTGCCAATTAAGTTGCTATAGCCACCTGAGCTAGAACATGTGGGAAAATGCCAGGTGGCAGTGACTGGCAAAGCTGTATATTTAGGTACGATACTTATCTAGTTTACCCAGAAAGACACCAGCATTTTTGCACATTTTTCCAGAAGAATTCCAGTATACCATATGACAAATGGAGCCCAGCACTTCTGACTTTATCTTACGTGTTATCAAACTTCATATGACAAGGAGAACTAGTGTAGAGTGGGACAGTAACAAACCCTTTTCTCCTTGAAAAAAAATGAATGGGATCAGGAAAATGGATTTTGACTCTTTGTGCGTAAGTTCACTCAAGTTCATGAATATAGTGAAGATTTAGAATCATATGTAAGTTAATCCTGATTCAGCACCATAATTCTGAACAAATGTCCATTCCTGTGCTATAAATGTCTCTTGTATTTGTACTCTTGTACTTAATTATTTGTTCTGGTATGCTGAATTATTCTGTTAATGGCTTCCCATGAACAAGCAAGCCATCTGAAAATGAAGTTAGATTAAATGCATCAGTGAGAGTGTATTGTTTTGGTTAATGCTAAATTCGGAAAGATACACCTAAATTCAAGGCTACCTTCAACTGTAGTTGTCACTGAATTAATCTGAGCCTATCTGCTTCTCTCAGCTCATCCTACTTCAAGGGTTGCTTTATGGGAACAAAAGGAGATGCATACATCACTAATAGCTCTCAGAGAAAATGTCTAAATAAAGGAATTAAATAAATAATGCTATCCAAATGATAAAAGTGAAAATACTTTGTTGAATAATTGCTCCTTACATTTTGTACTTTTCATTGAAATATAATAACCAATCTTTTATTTTGCCTTTTATAATTGTGTTGAACTGCTGTTTTGAATATTTTAGGGAATTGAAATATAAAATGGTTCATTGTCTTTTTCCCCTTATTCCCCTAATAAGTTTTCTCAAGCTCCTCTTCCAGCACAAAATATGATCCTGATATTCTGAAAGCAGAAATCTCCACTACAAGATTAAGGGTAAGAATGCTTTGAAATCTCCCAATAACTCAACTAAATTGTTTTCTAATAGTCTACATATACAAGCCTATATTTTTGTGGACATTTGTAGTGCTAATAATTTTAAAAGTAATATTTGCTTTAGGACTTGCTCATGATCAACATATGGAGATAATATTAAACCAAAGATATCTGTTTTGAAATGAACAGTCGAGTGTGCCCATTTGGAATTTTTTTTTCTTTCTATAGATTCTGTTTCCCTGCAAACTCCTTTCCTCTCCCCACACATTGATGCCTGTCAGGAGTCCTCCCCTAATCTTATTTGTGCACTTTTTCTCTTAAGCTATCTCCCAATGGCTATACTGAGGATAAGTCCTCTTTTGAATAAGAATAGCTTCCTTAGACACATAGGCATTGACAAGTTAACTTAGCAAGCGAATATGAATTTCTTGGTAAATGATGTTATCCAAATAAAGATACATCTTTTAATCCAGCATATCTCTCATGCCAGATGCTTGTCATGAACACCCTTGGTGTTCAGCAAATGCTAACAATGGTTTATTTAGATGAGGTAGTGGTGCTGACTTTATTGAAACACAAGTTATGCCAGCGTTCAGAGCTGAACAGTGGTACAAATATATGAAGAATTATTTTCAGACTAATTAATTATTTATGAATAGTTAATTTTCACAATATTAGTAAGCATTAGCATATCCAGAGTGGTAATAGTCCTTTTTTCTGTAGAAATGAATTCTGAACACTAATAGGCAAATCTAGAGACAGAGTTCATATCCAATTTATGTATGTCTGCTGGAGAAAGCACTGACCTATAAAAGCATTTCCTTTGACCCGCTCATCATGTTTATTAGAACTTAATAAAAACATTAGTTATATATGTAGCTATCTGGTTTGGAATTGCTGACTGCTAGCACCCTTGGTAAAATGAATGTAATTGAAAATAGCAATAAAAAAATGCTGGACTACTGATTGACTAAATATTTAAATCTTTGACATAACTAGTGTTTTAAGATACAATATGTTTAGCAGAATGTCTCTAAACCAAAATGTACATATACAGTATGTGGGGCAGGATTCAAAATAATTCCCTCACAATTTTAGTACATACATCCAATCATCTTATACATAGTTGTTGTTCTTTTTGGACCTCTTATTTTTGTTCTCCATGTTGAAACACAAAATAATTGTTTTTTTCCTATTTAAAGGATTTCCTCCTTTTTCCATTTAGAGTCAGTTGTTGCTGTCAGTCTTCTTTTGTGAAAGAAAAATTCTGCAGAGAGAATAGTTCTGAAAATTTAGTTAAGAAGGGTTCATTTATTCATTTGTATGATTTATAAAGCTAGCCGTCTCACAGCAGTGACTCTGTGCAGTGTACAAAGATTAAAGCCACTATTACAGAATACAATCCTTCATTTCCTTTTTAAAACAACAACCCTCAAAACAACAACAACAACAACAACAAAACTGACATCACGAGGAAAGCTCACCTAGCCTCTCGACCCAAACACCTACGAAAATAAAAGGATTGGAGCACCCATATTTTGGAAGGGAGAATGTTGTTCTACAGGACAGGTGTAGTCACAGGAACGGATTTAAAGCAGGGGTGTCCTTGGCAACTTTAAGAGTGGTGGACTTCAAATTCCAGAATTCTAGGATTTGAAGTCCACAAGTCTTAAAATTGCTAAGATTGGGCACCCCTGAAGGGTGCCCAAGGGAAGAAATTTCCTGCCCCATGATACCATCTATAGTTGTGGACCATTTGACCATCATTTTAACATTATAAATCAGATGATGTTGAATTAAGTCAGCAGGAACTTGAAAGAAAAACATTTTTGCCACAGAATATCATGTGACGAAGTCAATTTCATGTGGTCTTACATGTATGGTAGTAGTATTTAAAAAGCAGGAACAAGGACAATTCAAGATACCAGGTATGATTTATTGTTCATGTTTAAAGGTGCTAATTGTTCTAAACTATTTTACACTTAAACGTAGTGTCCTAAACTTTTATTTTTACATACAAGGTTAAAAAACTTAAGAGGGAACTCTTGCAGATGAAGCAAGAATTATTATATAAGGAGCAAGGCTATGAAACATTGCAACAGTGAGTATAAGAAAATAATTGAAATTGACTTAAATAATTCATCTCATTGGTTAGAAGTAAATCAAAGAATAATTATTTCCCTTGAAATAGGTGAGAAAAATCTACATCCAATTGCCTATGGAAAATCTAACCATCTTTAGAATGCCCTGTTACTAAGGAAGAAAAGCAGAAAGCTGTTTAAAAGGTGTAAAAAGTGAAAGAATTGAATAGGTCCCTGTCTGCCACTTGTGTGATGGAGAAAAGCAAAAAAGACAGGAGAAGCAGTGTTGCAGGCTGGTTTTTTGGCACCATGCGCCCTTTAAGTATAATTAGACCTTTACTGAATATTTAACTGTCATGGAAAAGGACAAGCTTCAGTGAGAAGGTTGAAACAGAGGAAAGATGGGGCTGAAATAAATCAGAAATTGGAGAAATCCCATGTTCTTTTTGCTTCACTGATCTTTGCATTCCCTAAGTGCCTGTTCACTCTACTTGTATTTGGCAAAGTTTAGACAAGCATAATACGAATATCTATTTGAAGACTGCCCTGCCCAAAAGGAAAAGTCAATCATCTAAATTGGCTGGGTGGCAAATAAATAGCAGCTATATTAACTCTTGTGGCATTTTACAGAATACCCAGTACTAAATAAATGTACTTAAAAGAAAGTTGAGCAGATTTCTTGCAAGTGTTCCTTTTTTATTTTTTGTAAATGGTTAAGAATTTAAATCTTCTGGTAAATTATTATTCCAAATGATCTTAAAATATGAAATTAAATAGAATTAAAGTTTAAACAGTTCACAACCAAGACTTTTAATTTTTAAATGAACGTTGGAGATAATAAAAAACACTGGTACTTCTTTGTTCCCAGTTTTTCTTTTAAAGCTTAAGTATACTTACAGCTTTAGAATTTCTGTTTCTATTAAAATTAAAGTTACTCCAACACACTGGTTGTTTTATATTAATGTAAAATGAAATGTTATTTGAAAACCAATTTGCTTGCAAATAATTTCATTAGGAAACCAAAGCAAGTTTGGGGAACATTCAGCAGCGTACAACAAATAAACAATGAACATTTGTTATGAAAATTGTGGCTGTCAGTTTATGACACTAATTCTATTTATTGAAAGCAGGGAGTCAGGATACATTTTATACTGGAAAGACCCTTTATTCATTTCTGCCATATCTGTTATAAAAGTAGTTGCAAGTTAAAATGTAATACTTTGAAGCAATAGGACTGCAGCATGCTAAAAAACCTCTGATTCATATCACTTGTTTTTATGTTCAGTTAATCCAGTTTGGATGATAATGCAGCAAAAATCAAACATGATTAGGAAGTAAATACTCTGCTGTCAATAGCATATTTAAATAGAATCCAGATATAGATCATGCTTAACGTAATGTTAAATTCTAGTTTAATGTTACAAGTTTTGGACTAGTTTTTCCTTCTTTTCTTTAGTTTGGCATAGTAAACTCATCTCCACCATATATGTATTTAACTGATAATATTTTAATCTCTTGTTTATGCAACAAATAGTCATCTCTATTTCCTGCATTACAGTGCAGAGGCTCTTTTCTTTAATGAAATTTAACACATGTCAAATTATGTGGACAATTTTGCTCTAAGCAAATTCTTGAGTAATTATTTTTTTAATTGGAAGCCCATAATAAAGTCAAGAAAATATTTTATTTTCAGTGCAAAACTCCTCTAAGATTATATGTAAGATCTTTCAAGTTTTAAACTGTTTGTGAATATTTTCCTTGAAAATATAACTTGGCAAGTAAGAATGCTAGATTATATTGGAAAAAAGAAAACCATTCCTTCTTGTAGAAGAAGGACTAGCAGAGGTTGAGGGAGAAGTGAAAAGAAGGATCATCCTAAAATCACTATGTAGCCACAAATGAACTACGTCCAACCCACTTTGACTGCTGTTGATTTACCCTCGGTCCACAGCTAAACAGCATCCCAGTCATAGTGGATTTTTTTCACAAAAATGGCTCACTTCGTTCCTTGTAAGGGGTTGCTTGCTGAGGAAACTGCTCAGCTCTTTTTGAATCACATTTATTGATATAGAGGCATAGTCTTCACCAGAGGAAAACAGCTCTTCCAGATTTTGGAGGGCACAGTTCCCACTTTTGAATGTTCAGGTTATCTTGTTTTCAGCCCATTGCTCTGGAGTGAATGGCAAAGTGCAAGGCAGAGAAAACAAACCAACTCTTGCAGCAATATTTAAGATATCACTGCAGCTAAAGCCAAGATAACTGGTCCTCATTACTGCTGTTGCCAGAATTTTCATATAATAACTGTCTCTACACATCAATTGCTA
This sequence comes from Laticauda laticaudata, assembly GCA_004320025.1. Taxonomy (NCBI): domain Eukaryota; kingdom Metazoa; phylum Chordata; class Lepidosauria; order Squamata; family Elapidae; genus Laticauda; species Laticauda laticaudata. The sequence continues at coordinate 11,516 of BHFT01020056.1, read as the reverse complement.
TGGCCCATTTTCAAGCCTTATATGGCACACATCCTATTCTGCCAGAGAACCCAAGAAAGAGTCCATCCTAGAGTTGTGGATTTTTGCAAGAGCAGCTGGCTGCCCAACCACTGTTGAAACTGCAGCTAGAACAAATTGAAGCAGTCATAAAGAAATCTGCAGACGTCCATTGACAGGAAGGGCTGCTGAGAGCTAAAGAAGCCAAGTCTGGCTCTCTTATCAATTTTTTTGTCTGAACAGGACCATCTGAAAAACTGGATGTTAAATTTCTGGGACCCTTCAAAATCATCCAGTAGATCAGCCCTTGAAGCATTTAATTTGCTGATACCACCTCCATGAAAGTGCATCCAGTTTTTCACTGATCCTTGTTGGTCAAAGATAAATCCCCTAGCACAGAGATAGGGAAACCTGGCTCTTTTATCATTTATGGACTTCAACTCCCAGAATTCCTGAGTGAACCATAAAAGGTTCCCCATCTCTGGCCTACTGGTTTTTCAATTGTGGGGGAAATCAATTTGTGACTGAGTGATAAAAGAGCCAAGTTTCCCTACTCCTGCCTTACCACCTTACACTCCCAGCACCCATTCTCACCATCAGTAATTGTGAAAGCAGAAAAGGAACATCAAGTATAAGAAATCTGGGATTCTAGGGAAAGGGACAAAAGCATACAATATCTGATCCATTGGAAAAGGTCCTCAGAATCTGGATGAACCTGGGACAATGTCAGGTATGTCTATACCTCTCAACTTGATTCAGCATTTCCCACCATTTCCCACCATTTCTCTAAAAAGCCATGACTGACCAAGCTGCCGGCTCCCCCACTTCACCATGTGAGGACTCTGTATTGAAAGGATTAGCCAGCCTCAGTGAACATGTCCAGGGGAAAGCAGAATGATGCCATGAAAGAAGGGGAGACTATTTTTGAAGGGGAGGGTGATGTAGGAAAAGGAATAACAGAACCAGAGGCAGGAGTAAAAAGATGAATCAGCCTAGAAACCCTATGTAGTAACAAATGAACTAAGTCTAACCACCCCCCTTCACTACCATTGACCCTTATCTAACTCTAACCAATTAGATCATTAGTTGAGAAGATTCACATGCATGGGCTTTTAGCGGTAAAACAGTTAACCTGGTCTTTCACATGTGAACCTGGTCTTTCACACCTGACATTTCTTTATTGATGCTGTTTTCTTTTTATTATTTATTATTATGAGATTAGGTTTTTATTAGAACCATTTTGGTTATGAATAGACATGTTTATTATAAATTTTAAAAATCAATCTTAAAATTCCAATTATTTTATAAAATTGTGTCCCTGGGAATTAATGTTGTAGATGCAGATGAATACTTTAAAATAATTGATCAGTAATATGTAAAACACTTCATAATTCTTTTTTGCTTTTATCCTTTGGAAAAGATATGTTACACTAGAGATACTAAAGTCTAACTTAGGCAGTAATACTAGCATTTAATTTTGGGAGGAGACCTTAGTTCAAGTTACTCAGTATGGTTTAGTATTTTGTGGGAAGCAGGCCAAGAAATGATAAATTTAAAAAATCCTAGATTACTAGTATGGGTTATAAATTGGTCTAACAAATAAAAAAAATCACATTTCTGGATTATAATTATTTCTAATTTCAATAACCTCCATTTACCTATTTTACAATGTAGAATATATTTTAGGGAGATGTGGATGTAGGGGTGTGTGTGTGTGTGCAGGTGTGTATGTACATACATTGCTGTAATATTTGGATGAAAATGGAATCTGATTCAGATGTGTGACAAAGTTTTTCAGTCTATAGAAAAGTAAAAATAGGAAAAGGAGATTGGATATTTATATTTGTTCATACTTCCTTGGTAAATTTTGACTTCATAATATTGTTTTAATTATAAAATATCAGGTATTTAATGCAAGTGAATCCCAAGAAGACAAATCTATGAATAATGACAGATCTTTTTTTCCTTTAAGGGAAGAAAGTTGATACTATATCTATACTGCAACTTAGTCATTTGACCAATTTAGATATATACACACTATGAACTTTATTATTATTTCCTTAGAAGCAAAATTCACTGGGATTAAAAAGGCTTTTTCCTAGGGAGGTACATATAAGAATGTAGATTTAATTTCCAGATGATTTGAAGCTTTGTGCTGTCAGTTTGCCAAAGATCTCTATTCCCACCTATCTATTAGTAGAGATAGAATTTGGAAATATGGTATTACTAAGATTAAAGTACTCTCTGATGCTCCTATATTTTGACTGAAAATAGTCGCTATTTATGGAAGATAATATTATTAGAAATTGCCTGTTTCTCTTTTCCTCTGAAGAATAACTTTCTAAATGCCAGTAATAACACTTTTTTTAAGAGTTACTATCAATGTACTATTTTACAGAATTGACCAAAAAATGTCTGGAGGCCAGAATGGATATGAGTTAAGTGAAGCCAAAGCTATTATGAATGAATTGAAGTCTATCCAAAAAGCTATAAGCTCTGGTGAAAAAGAAAAGCAAGATTTAATGAAGGTATTTTGATATTATTTTTATTCAGCATTGGTAGTGGTGGTCTTTTGGGAAGAAGGATACATTAGGTCTTAACACTAACATCCATCATAAGTAAGAGAGGTAGTTTCTAAGGTCTTACTAAATTTCTAGAAAAGACAAAAAGAGAGAGATTAAATTACAGAACTGGATCTTGGAAACTGGATATGTGTATTTTAGTATCTCCCATAGGTTTGGTAAGGTAGGGGTATTTTGACTGGGTTGCTTTATTGATTAGAGAGTTATGAGCAGATCTTTTGGTCTTGTAAAATGATTGCCATTTTCATTTTAGGCTTTGGAAATCATTGCAATATAGTATTGCCATCGTTAACTAAAGTTTCTCACCATGTCTTTTTAAATATCTTGTCTGAGAGATAGAGAGGAAAATTAATGCACCGAGTTGTCTTTCAAAATAGATATGGTAAATATTGATGAACAATTATAGGATATTCCTCACTATATTATTCTGCCTCTCTCTTGCCTATGGATTTCTTGATGTGTGTTGTTCTTTTTTAATAACAAAATCTGCAGTGATTTGTTATTGTTGTTCCCCAGAGCCTTGCAAAGTTGAGAGAAAGATTTCTTCTTGGTCAAACTGTTGCCCAATCAGAATCAGACTTGAGATGCAGCCTAGCACATTCCCAACAGTCTCTCTCCAAGCAAACTTTGGATGCAGGGTCTCAGACAGACATTTCTGGTGATGTATGTTTTTCCTAATATGTAAAGGAGAGGATGAAAAAAATAGCTATGGAACACTCTTGAAGAGATCTGAGTCAAATGTTAGTCAAAATATCAAAACGTAACCACTGAACTGGTAGTAACACCGGTTGAATCCCACCCTGAAGGACAGTATCATATTTTCTAGATGGGATATTTGGAATGTGGTTTATCTACAAATAGTATCTATGTTGTTATCATTAATAAGCAGAATTGGAATAGAATTTCCTAGTTTGCAATTTTTTTCCTTATGTTTTTCTCAGATATACATTTTATTCTAGAATATTAATTCTGATCCAAGTTGGTTTTAATTTGGCAAAGTAGCTACAACTGTCATATTAAAAACTTGCATTTTTTTTGTATTCGCAAGAAACTATATCTTTAATATACTATGGAATACATCATCTTCTATTATTTATTTAAATCAAGAATTTCACTGGACATCTTCCCTCCCCTCTCTGCCTTCTCCTCCTCTCCCCTTCTTGGCTTCCTGATATCCTAAATTTAGATTAACAATGTGAGAGATTCAGTCAAACCACATCTCCCTCTACCCTCCAAGTTTTGTTAGAGCTTATTAGTATCACATTCCAAAAACATTTTAATGTAATATGAATTCATTTTTGAAGCCATCTAACATATTATGTCAAATAGGTCTTATCCAAAATGAGATGTATTCATTTAATATTGTTGTATATAAATACAAGTGAACTTTATTTATTTTTTCTCCAAAAAGCAATGATCAAACCCCAAAGTCCAATTTTAAAAAGTCCAATTTAATCACTTTAAAACATTTCTCAGTGACTGGAATGATTGCCATAAGTTTATATTCACATATGTTTTCTCAACTTTGGTCTGTTTCTTAAGGTGGAATCATAAAAGGCCTTGGGAATGATTGTACTAGGCTTTTATTAGAAGGAGCCCATACTTAAATGTGGGTTTTAACAATTTCAGTCTCACTGAAGTCCTCCTTTAAGCTTCATCGATCTCTTAAGTTCTGAGTTCAAAGTGCTAAGAAACAACTTGGGATTAAATGGAGATTCAAAGTTGGCCTTAATAGAACTGTACCTTCTTCTGTTAAAATACATCCTAAGGTTATTTAGTAGTAATAAACATATATTCTTTTAGAAAACATTTGAATTAGGCATTGAGCTGACAAACAACAATTAGTGTTTTGAAATGTGTTTCTATTTATTTAGCTTATTTAGCTAAATTAATCAAATTATTTCATGTTTCCTTAATGATATATGCTATGAGATGGTGATTCTTTCAACAGGTCAGTGTAAAGAACATGGCCAATTTAGCTGAAAAGGTCAGATTGAGTCTTCACTATGAAGAAGCTAAAAGAAGGTAAAGAAAGTTTATTTCTTTGTTAGAATATACATTTTGTTTTATTCTATAAAGCCATGTAGCCAATATAATGCTTGCAGTGACATCTACTGGATGCATCTATTGAAAACATAGTTTAATATTCTTATCAGGATCATTTATTTGTGTATATTGGATCATTTATTTTTGTATATTGGACTATTAGTGAATACTTGGAGCTATTTTGTTTCCACTAACAAAAGAATTGTAAGCAAAAGAATGTGAACCAAATTAAACAGCAAATTCAAGGAAACAGGTTATTACTAGTAGTTTCCTCACTTGCAAAACAAACACTTTACACTTTGGAACTGCCTGTATGTTTAGGTAGTAGTAGGAAAATTAGGATATATAAACTAGTGGCTTTAAGAACGTAATCTTAATTGTAATAACATAAAATGTAACATAGAAATCTCAAATCTAAGGTGCAAAATAAATACCACAGTTTATTCAAAGGCAATCTGAATAAAGTGATCATTTCAAAGAGAAATACCAATTGTTTATCAGATGACATGGAAATTCTTATTGATACCTACAGAAATTGCAAATGATGATAAAAATGTTACCCGAAATGATAAAAAGCAACAACAAATGTTACTAGAATTCATAATTGTATAGGAAGTCCAAGATCTTCAGTCACGCTTTCAGTGACTGAAGTTATGACAGAACTGGACAAATGTGGTTAACCCAGTCCTTAGAATTCTGGCCATCCCAGCACCCTACAGTTATGTGATCACAATCTGGGCACCTGGCAACCAGTTCACACTTATAACCAATTGATTCACTCCATAAGCACATGATTGCTATTTGCAACCTTCACTGCCATCCTCCTGAGAAAATTAATTGGGGAGTTGGCAGGGAAGGTTGCAAATCACTAAGATAAATATCCCCTCCCACAAACTCTGCTTCACCACTTTTGTATTCATGCTATACCTTTCTGTGCCCTCCCTGATTCACACTGCTTCTTCATACACCCTTGCCAATCCACTCTTGCTCAGTCTCCCGACTCACTTTTACAAATAACTCAAAGAAGTGAACATGCATAATTCTTCTTCCTCCTTCTGTTTTCCACACAACAACAATCCTTTGTGGTGGGTAGAGCTGAGAGAGAGTGACTGGCCCAGAGTCACTTGAGTCAGCTTAGAGTCTCCTAGGATTTAGGGCAGCACCCTAACCATCATACCAAACTGTCTGTCGACTGCCACCACCTCTACTGATTCAGTAGAATCAATAGATTCTACTGGTAATCATGTGACTGTAGGATAGTGATCATGTGATTATAGGATGCTGAAACAGTCATAGATGGCTGCCATTTGCAAAGTGCCTGAATATCAATTATGTGACCACAGGGGTATCACATGAGTTTTCAATCCAGAGATTGGTTTAAAATTGCTTTTTCTGAGCTGTCATAGCTTTGAACGGTCACTATACAAAGTGATACATCTACATGTACAATAATGTAAAGGATACAGCATAAATGATAGCTTTCAGATCACCATCTTTTTTTCTCATCGCATTAATAAATTGAGAATCTTGTTTCTAAAAGGCTTCAGGAAGCCTTCAATATTCTATTCAAAACATATAAATGGTTCAAATATACATAGAAATCTGCCATTAAAATAACACTTGGAATTGACAAGCAGTATCAGTGAAGAAGACTTAAAAACTTAATTCAGTGATCAAGTACAATATTAAAGGGAAGTCATCCAATATAAAAAAACTAAGAGGCATGTTCTGGTAGCTAGAGAGATGATCATTCAGTAACAATTACTGATAAGTAAGCATTTTAAAGAAGAAAAAAACCATTGAGACACCATCCTACTTTGCATGTCACTGTAGTCAGGAATATTTCTAACCAAGCCTGGCTAGATATGAACTGTTGATAAAATGAAATAAATCTGATAAGTTCCATCAGTATGGACTTTCATTTAGTAAACCAGAATGATTTTATTTCTTTCCATGTTCATTGTACATAGCTTTTAGAGCTGCAGCTTAGCTACTTAAGAAATCAAAATAAGAAGGCTGAGCTGAGGATATCACTACTATATAGTAGACACCAACTTGAATGGCTTTAAAAGTGATTAGATAATCAATGGATTATAAATGCCTTAATGGGTACATTAGAACTCCATATATTTCCTGTAATATGGGAAGCAGTATTATACATAAACCATGAGTAAGGGTACTGGTGCACTCATGATCTTTTGTTAAATTTCACCATGTGGGGGGGGGCACTATGTAAATGAAATAGTGGATCAGATTTTTGGCTTAGTCTATGCCAACAACACATTTTGTACTTTTACGCTGGAAAGAATTTGAAACATTTTCTTTAAGAGAACATTCCATAAAATGAATGTCAGAGAAGGCTGACAGCTGCTATTTTCATGTGATAGTAATTATAAAATGGAATCCTTTGTTCATTAAAAGTTTTCATTGCCTTGCAGTTAAAAACCTTATCAATTGGTAAATCACTTTGTAATAAACCAACCATCATGTGAATAATGCACTTCACTCGAGTCTTGGGAATTTATCAAGGTTCTTATTTTTCCTGTCCCTAATCATTAACTAAAATAGCCCTGGACTAGATCAGATTATAGATCTAGTTTGGTGTAGTGGTTAAGGTGCTGGGAGTTCTAATCTAGTTCTAATCCCACTTTAGACATGAAAGCTCACTGAATGACTTTGGGCCAGTCACAATCTCTCAACCACCACCCCCATCATAGTGTTGTGTATTTTATTTATAAAAATAATAAAGGTGATATAAAATCAAATAAATAATAAATGATATGAATTTGATTGATCCACTTCATGTGCAAAAAGTTGATCACTATCTCATCCTCTGGCCTTTAACTCCACCAATTATAGTGCATACTATAGTGAAAAACTTTATCAGAATCAAGGATGCTACATGGTATATTTATTTAAAATATTTTTAAATATTGACTTGCTAGAAAAGTGAAGTGTGATGGCTCAGTGGCTTAATGACACTGGATATGGTGTCTGCTCTGGTGGTTCAAGTCTGATGGTTCACTGCATGATGAGGTAAATTCCCATCACTTGCCTCAACTTCTGCCCACCTAGCAGTTCGAAAGCATGTTATATACAAATAGGTACCACTTCGGTGAGGAGACAAGCCAGCACTTCATGCAGCAGTTAAAATTCTGCTGGCACCGAACCTTCCAGGTTGCGACGCCCATTTGCAAAGTGGAGGGAGAGGACCTTGGATGATGCTTCAGGAAAAGCCACTAGTCTTTCTTTCTGGTGCAAAGCTAGCTCACCTCCTGTGCTGCATCTTGAGAAATACACAAGTGTGTACTTAACAAAGCTGGTAAACAGGTAGCCAAACTACTCTGCATTAGCATTGTAAAAATGCCATATGCTAAATAAATAACCAGAAAAATAATTAGAAATTATCTGGATGATTTCAGCCTGTGTTTGTTAGGCTTCACACATATAGGTCCTACTATATTATTGAGCCATTGAAAGTGGAGAAGGCAAGGAGATAAGAGACCTTTTGGTTTATCCTCTGTTTTTGTCCTACTGGAATTCTTGTTTATCTGTTCTTTGTGTCTGTCTGTCTCTTTTAGAATGGCAAACTTAAAAATAGAACTTTCTAAGTTAAAAAGTGAAGCTTGGCCTGGGGCACTGGAAATTGAGAAAGAAAAGTGGATGCTGATAAATGAAAAGGAAGAGCTTCTGAAAGAACTTCAATTTGTCACCTCATGTAAACGCACACAAGATGAACTGAAGCATTTAGAAGCAGAAAGGAAGAGACTGGAAGAGGAACTATCTATGAAAAGCACATCTAGTGATGAACTTACAGAGAGGTATAGAAAAAAACCCTCCCCTCTATCATTTATTTATTCCTTCATCTTAACCTTTACACTTACTGGAGAGCCTGAGTTGTGCCCAAATGGGCCATTTTCTTTCAGTAGCTGTTCCATGTACATTTTAATTAAATTTAAAATTAGTCTAGTGGGCAGTAATACAGAAAGACCTTCACACTGTGACAGAATTCAGAGAGTTCATATTATTTCAAGCTCTCTGTTGTTCTTCATTTGCAACCAGCATGAAAATAGCAAGTCCTGATGTTAAACAGCTGAAGGAAGTCAGCAGAGTGCAATATATCATTGGCAAGTTTTGGGATAATAGCTGAGACCTTATGAACTTCTTACTGCAAATATTATTCTCATTGCTTCTGCACTGAAGCCATTTATAGTTGATAGAGATATAGTTGATAGAGATGTTTTTCCACACACGTGCAAAGGAGTTAGCTACATTCAGAAGGGAATTGTGGCAGCTGGATTCTATTCATTTATAGCAAAGTCCACACTGAGATGATTTAGCCTTCTAGTGTATAGTATATTTTTAAAAAGAAAATGATTGGAAAACTATAGAATGATAAGAATTGCATATAAATGTTATACTGCATATAAATGTTCAACTTTTGATAAATGGAGAGTGATAACTGTAGAAGTGTCACCTTTTATCTGCCCTGCCCTTTTTGCACACTGATCATGTTCTTACAGGATACGTCGTGGGTTTTTGCATTTTGCCTGTAAATGCAGCCTATTTCATTCTATTCTTTGTTCATGAAGAAAAAACAAAGAGAGGTTAGTTTGAACTTTGTAAAGTTGCTGTACACAAATAAGATAGATTTTAAAACCTTGATTTAAACACATTTCTGGCTTGTTTGGACACAATAAACATAATCCTGGGCTTGGATGTTATACCAAGCTTTCTAGTTTGTTTACCCACTTATGTAAAGAGGAGGTTAATAAGCAGCATGCAATTTGATCTCCTTCACTTCTTGGTATATTAAGACATGATCCTTGGCTTACTGTATGATCATGTTAAAGCTGATCATGGTAATTATAATTAAAGTAAATTTTAAATTGTCATGAAATTTTAAAAATTGTGGTGAAAAATACTGGTGTAAGCTTCCATGGTTGATATTTGTTACCCTGTGTTTCCCTGAAAATAAGACTCAGTCTTATATTTTTTAGGGATCCAAAATAAGCACTAGGGCTTATTTTGGGGGAATGTCTTATTTTTTTCCCCATATACAGGATGTCCACTTCTTGCTTGCGGCCGCAATGAAACAGGCAAACCAAGAGAGGTGGAATGGAGTGGGCAGCCGGCTGCGGGAGGCTCGTTGTCACATGGTGGCATCAGCAACAGATGGAGGCAAAGGCATGGGGGTAGGCACGCAATCCGGACATGACATACAGGCCACAGGCAAGCCAAGAGACGGTGGCTGCATGAGGCTCATCTTTGCGTCTCTTGGCTTGCTTGCGGCCCTTGCAGAGCATTGGAATCACCTGCCTTCCCCCTCCTCTCCCCTGTGCCTCTGCCTCCAGCTGGTGCCAATGCCACTATGCAAAGACGAATCTCCCATGGCCAGCCACCTGCTCCAGCCCACCTACTCTTGGCTTTCCCACAGCTCATGCGGCACAGCTGAGTCACCTGCCTTCCCCACACCTATGCTTCCCTCTGCTGCTTGGACAGTAATCAACTCACCTGTCCTGTGCAGGCTGCGGCTGCTGCTGCACACGATTGGCTCCTGCTCTGTCACCACTTCCTGTGTTGGCCATGCCCAGCCCCCAGCTGATGACAATTCTTCACTAGGACTTATTTTGTGGGTAACGCTTATATTGGGCACACACACTGAAAAAATCAAGCTAGGGCTTATTTTCAGGATAGGAATTATTTTTGGGAAAACATAGTAATAGTATTGATCTTCAGGTATTTCACTGGCAACTGTGGCTGCAATCTTCAGAGGCAAAGTGGTCTGCTAGTAAATCAGATAATTCTGCTTCTGAATGAGGATCTATGGCAGACTAGACATTCCTGAAAGGTGGAGATAGTATTGTGATGAATAACAGTAACCAGTTAGTGCATTTCTTTCACCAGACAAGGAAGGAAAGTGAAATCTCCCACTTGCACTTTGGACAGATGTTACAGGAACTGGGGTTTTTGTGGTGAATTCATGAATTGAGCAGCTAGGACCTGAAGCATTTCATTCAAGTTCATAGCTCTGATGTATCTCGTATAGACACATTAGCATAGGTTGCAGATGGTTGCAAAAATATTGATGTGCACACCTTCCAAATCTCAACTATGCATTGTATGGAGATGCACATCCTGCAGTCTGACTGATTGATCCAAATTCTTGTTCTTGTTTGAGTGCCCCCTAGACAACACATTAACATTTGCAGACACATAAAGGCAACAGCTATGCAATCGTCTCAGAACAACAGATGCATGCATACCAGAGGTGGTATTCAGCAGGTTCTGACCAGTTCTGGAGAACTGGTAGTGGAAATTTTGAGTAGTTTGGAGAACAGGCAAATATCACCTCTGACTGGAGATTTTACAGTATCCTTTCCCTGCCATGCCCACAAGCCACACCATAGAAGTGTGTATATACAAGCCATAGGACTGGTAGTAAAAAAATATGAATCCTACCATTGGGACACAAGGTTAGCAGAAGCCTCACTTTCTTAAACAGTTTCAGTTGTAATCAATTTACAGATAACAAGAGATTTTCTAAGCAGCAGGCTAAGAGAAATCCACTTGTTGAGTCAACTTTCTTTCTGGATTAAAAGGAAAAATCAGGTTTCAAAGATTTTAAAAGTTTGACAAAAAGCTTAAGAAGGATTGGATGTAAGAAAGTTTAAAATGAAAAAAGAGATGAGTAATTTTTGATTATTATAAAAAAGTTACTTTTTGATGAAAATGCTTTTGAATAAATTGGAATTAAAACATACAAACAAATCAGACCTTTATGGAAATGCTTTTTGTTTACTACCGTGTTTCTCCAAAAATATGGCCTCCACCAATAGGAAGGCCCAGCATGTTTTATCGGCATAAAATCAAATTAAGCCCCTCCCCCCA
>BHFT01020054.1:0-21025 GCA_004320025.1 Laticauda laticaudata | reverse complement strand
ATATATATATATATATATATATCTCCAAACAAAGCTAAATACCATACATATAAATACCCGCAAAAACTTAAAAAAACACATACACATATACACACACACACATAATGGATTCATCTGGAAGGGTAATTTAAAGGTTGTCTCTGGATATTGCTGATGATTTTAAGAGCCCATATTTCTGTTTCTTAAGCCAAACATGCATAGTGAAAATTGATATCAATCTATTGAGAGAATTAGGTTTGCGGGATAGTATCTTTTTGCCTTATTATTTTTCATCTCTGTTTTTCCTTCATTTTTTCATCTTCTGCAAAGGAGGCAATATTTCCTTTCTGATCAAGCCATTTTTTGTATTTTTATAATTGCAAAAATATTTATAATTGCAAAAAAAAATGATTTTTATAATTGTTTACAATTGCGATTTCCATTTATACATTTCTAATTTGGCTTTAACTGGTTCTCTATAAAGTTTCAATCTTTTACATCTCTATTGAGCCACTTTCAAATTAAAAAAAAATCAGGATGAAAACTGAAATGCCAAAGCAAATGTTGAGGTATGGTATACATTTTCATTAACTTCTTCCCCAAATGCACAAAATCAAACACACAATGTATGTACAGTTATTATTTTGGTGTATTTCATATTGTCAGGGACCATCACTTCTTTTTGAAATTATGTTGTCATATAGCTGTTTTTTTAAGACTTAGGATTCCATTTATATTAACAAAATATCTCTCTCTCTCCCTCCCTCCCTGTAAGATTTTATGTTGAATAGCAGATCACTTTATAAAGCTGAATAAATCCATTCAGAGAGAAAGATTAAAGACAGACGTAAACAAATATTCTTGATACTGGGGCTGTCATGAAAGAAAACATCAGCCTCCACTTAAGAAATAACTTGGTGATAAATGGCTGTTTCTTACGTGTATCTCCAACTAAGACCTTATAGGCATGTTTCTCAATATGGAGCCAGATAAATATCTGCATACCATAGATCAGAGTTAAAAAATGAAAGAAGATGAAACAGAGAGAGGAAGAAATGAATGATGTCCTGAGAATATTAGTCTAACCAACTGGAGGCATGTTACCTACTGGCAGTCCAAGTAAGTTTTTTCAGTAAGTAGATAAGAGCACAGAATCTCTCTTAACACCTATTCTTCCATGTGGATGATCAGTTTATAGGAGTAGAAAATTGGTGCATGCAAACTTGAAGTTCAATGTTTGAATTTCATATTTGAGAAAGAAAAGATTCAATCTCTTGAACAAAGAAAAACATAAAAATAAAATAAAAACTGCAGCCTATTTGTTTAGTGTAATGTGTGTGTCCTTTGATCTTAAAAATATATGCAGGTTGATGAAGAATGGGGGCACTAATTTTCTTCTATTTCCTTTCCCTCAACATTTATATTCTGTCAAATAATATTTGAATAGGTTTGTAATTTCAGCTAATAAGCCTCAATGAACAGGTGATTTAGTTGGGTACCTGAGAAACACCACTGAAACTTAGCTCCAGGCAACCCTAGGGAAGTCAGTTTCTTGGTGGGAATTGGAAATGATTTGACATTGTTTTCTACCAGGAGGTCTTTCTAATCTTCTCAGTCTAGAAGCTCTGGGGTTTGCTGGTTGTCTCCCATTCAAATATTAACCAGGCTTGATCATGCTTAGCATCTCAAGTCAGAAAAAAAATAGTTTGAGACAGCTGAATATTTAGTGATTTAGGTATCTGAAATGATATTTTATGATGAATGCATCATTCCTTGCCCTTTAGGGGGTTGACATTTTAAATACTTTTTAAAGTACCTAATTAAAATCGCAACAGTTCATTTGGTTTAAAAATCTCCATCTATTTGAATATCCCAACTCATCTTTCTGTTTATTTCAGGGGAAAAAATGCAAGGGAGGAAAAGGACCTCCATACGCCCCCACCAAAAAAGGGGGTTTATAAAAGTAATTTAAAAAATTATATTGTCTGCATTATGAAAAAAAAAACTGTAGCCCTCATTTTGTTTTGTTGACTCATATCATATTTGAACTCTTGCTATCACTGTTCCTTTTTTTGTTTTTCTTCTGATCAAAATTAATGAAATCTAAATTTTAGGATCTAAATATCAGGAGCTCTGGTGAGCATAATAAGAACCATAGGATGAAATTGTCAACTACAATACCCAAAATATTATCCTTAAAATTATCGTGGAAAACCTCTGTAGTCAGCACAACTGGATTAAATAAATTTTCATTCTTCACTCTTTAGAGGATAAAATTCAGTAAAGAGGGACATTATATTCTCAAGAGGGAACTTGGCCATTTTTTTTTCCTAAATGGTCCAAGTTGTAGTGAGCATAAGAAGAGGAAGTTGTGCTGGATATATTTACTGCCTTGAGTTATTTGTGAAAATAAAATAAAATAAATATTTTTGATATAAATATATAAAATTAAAATAATTTAACTCATGGGAGATGGAATTTCCTTTCTTGAATTCCTTCTTGAAGTGACTTGGAACTCATAGGAACTAAGTCAAAAGACCTCATCCACAAGACCAAATATTGCAATCAGCCACAGTGTAATCTAGAATTGATAATTTTTTGAATTTCATAATGTGTTTCCCCCTATACCATTAATATTTGGTCTTATGGAAAGGATACCCTCTCTCGGATGCTAGTTGGGTAAAGAGTTGGGATGTTCATGCTGATCCAATCAGCGGTAAATTTATGGTGCAAAAGCACTGATGCTACAGCTGACTTATTGTTTTGGTCTGTTTTTAGGGTAGTATTTTTAGGTCCTAAACATAAATATTATAGTAGTGGAAATATCAGGATTTTCAGCAATATCCAGTATAAATGTTATAGCAACAAAGCAAGCAATATCTAATGTAGACTCTTATGCCACTGATGCCACTGATAAAAGATATAATTGGGCCACTTTTAAATATAATTATTAAGATCTGATAAGTAATTTTTGGTGCATCTTATGAGAGAGTGAATGTATTACTTTCTGCCTTTGCAGAGAAAAGTATGGGTTTCATATCCAGTCCGAATTTAAATAAATAGGATTCTCTATAAATAGTTTATTAGCAATTAGATCAACATTAAAATAAATTAGATTTGTGTTATTAAGACATCTGCTGAACAAACATTAATAAATTAGCATGCATTGCAACAACTAAGTGCTTTGTAATAATATATAACACTGTATACCAAGCAGCCAATTATTTCTGAACTTCTTTCTGGGATATTAAACTGTCACAATGTGAAATTACTATTATTTATGATAATAACAGCAGTGCTATTTTGTCAGTTTTAATTAGGCCGCCTCCCAATTTTGTGCTGAAGATCAGGGGTCAGCAGGCACTGAATGTCTCAAAGTAGCAATAAGCAAATAAATAATGGCCAGAAATCATCACATCTCCCCTTGAGACTGTGTGATTCTTTGTCTTCAGCTGTATCACCTGGAAGGCTTGTAAAATGTGGCAGTTCTGCATTTTACAGACATGCTTCAAAACGTTACCGTTTTAAAAATTTATTTTTAACCTTGGGATTCCATATATATTGTCTAAGCCATCTCGACGCTGCCAGGGTACACAAAAATATTGTGTTACCAAATCCTTGTACTTTGTCTCTAGTATGGATCACAGCAGCAAAGGATATGATTGTGCCCTTACTAGCAACAAATGAAATGTCTTTATTGGAATAGATAAAATTACTTATTCAATAATTTGTCTGGTCCCAGTATCCTAGGAGTTTTTGAAGATGCAAAATGGCGGCCAAGCTGCTAAACCAGTTGGCTAAAGCTTGAGAAGGAAAATAAAAAAATAAAAACACAAACAGG
This sequence comes from Laticauda laticaudata, assembly GCA_004320025.1. NCBI lineage: Eukaryota > Metazoa > Chordata > Lepidosauria > Squamata > Elapidae > Laticauda > Laticauda laticaudata. The sequence goes on along the minus strand of BHFT01020054.1, from coordinate 17,205 downwards.
AGATTGGAAGGGGAGATATTTGTCATTGCTAAAAAAAACCTGCCACCTGACAAAGTACAGATCACTTTGAATCCAGGCAGTCCACAGTAATAACCTTCATTTTGTCTCTCCAAATAGAAGATGATGGAAAAGTAACTATCAAAAATTTAAATGCCTTCATTTATTCTTGGAAGTTTTATTAGTTTATTTTATTTATTAGTTTTCCATCAATGATTATACTTTGGAAACCTCTTCAAGATCCCACCATGACATTAAATTATATGAATCAAGGGCACTGATCTTTTTGTGGTGTAATTGAAATATTTCTGTTGAACTGAAAAAGCTGTCTCAACATCATAAAGGATTGAAATATGCTTATTTGTTACGGGAAAGGATAAGGGGAAAGCTGTGAAAAATAACAATTGTTACTTTAAAGAATTTTGTGTATATCATTGCTTCTATTAAATTAGATAGAAATTACACAAACGGCTATCTGCATTAGTTATTCAAGGGAGAAAATTACTATTTACATAATCAGGCTACCAGAGTAAAGAAGTCAGGTCACAGTCTGTGTGATGAACAGGGGTTGAGAGAGAAATTCAGTCATTCTTCTGTCGATTTATCTAATTCAACTAGATCAACAGATATTTTCTCCTCTCTGGTGCTTCTCAGATATATTTGATTTCAACTCCAATGGATAATTGGCTGGGAATTTGAGAGTTGAAGTCAAATATATCAGAAAAGATGAACAAAGGTTGTCATATAAAGGATAAAGTAAGCTACCTAAATGTTTGTGTGATTGTCACTAATCACAGGCATAAAATATGGTTTATTGGAAAACTGGTAGAAAAATGTAGAAAGTAATTCATGTGCCATGATAACGTATATACAACACTGCCTAAATTAGGATAAATTCACATGGATATTTGTATAACTTTTCACCCAGGCCTTTTAAATAAAAGTAACTGATTTCAGAAGGAAGGAAGGCTGAGTCAAACTTGGAATGGAACTCCGAGAGTGAGCAGTGAGTTAGACAGTAGTACTGCATTCTAATCACTGCACCATCCCTCTATATTAAATATGAATACATTAAAAATAAAAAGGATGAAACATAACAATTAATAATACAAATTATATGGACAGAATTTTCTTTCATATCCACTTTGGAGCATCAAAAATATTGTTATAATATTTTTCAATAAAATAGCTTTATTTTATAATGTATTAAGAAAACATTATTTCAATATTCTAATATTGTATTATGTTATTTAAAGCTGATTTTGGCTTGATTTTCATATTGGAAAATTAGGATAGAAGTATTTGAGAATGTCCACCCAGGTTTATTGAATCTATCAATGAAATAATAACTAACAGATCCCATCTCCATTGTTCAGAATCTGGGATCAATTATTATAGGTGGTAGTCAATTTGTTTCTATAAGTTAATATTACATTAATTAATTTGGCTTATGCTATGTTCATTAAGAAAGATACTTATACTATTGCACTCTATTTTTCAATGAATATATTAATTTGTTGGCTCCGTCGATCTCGGGAGATAATGGAAAATTAGCATCATGGAAATGGACATGAAATGTGCTGAGTCCTCTCCAGGATGCAAGCCTGGGCAGAATATATGGAGGACCTGAGAATGCCCAGTCACCAGGACCCTCCTAATACTTGGCTTGACGGGATCCAACGGAAAGGCATGCCGATACAGTTGGCGCCTGCTTGGCTGCAGGAGTTGCCGGAAGATCTTGCAGTGCAAAGATCAACCGCCTACGGGGCTCCACTCCGATTTTCTTTCAGGGTTTACTCCCTTAGACTTTCCCGTGTACAGGTGATCCACAAGGCAGCGGAGGTTTGTAATCAGGGTTTTCCTTCCCTAGACAGGCTACCTTACAAGGGTGACGAGCTCCGTCTGCCCGAAGCATCTGTTTTCAGGAGCCAGAGACCGCCTTTTGCCCTTTTCCTATCAGTAGGAGCAGTTTCGCCACGCGCAGGCTAGGAGTTGGACTTGTTGTCAGAGGGCTATTTGAGCCCGCACCCATTGGGAGCATTTTATAAGCGATGGGAGCTTATCCCCAGTGCCACTCCCGGCTATGACAACCTTCGAAACCTGAATATATTAATATAGCAATAATTATGTCCTTAAAAAACATATTGTCCCACATAATCCTCAAACTCTACACTGGGTAGTTTGCATTATGTTTATTTATTCTGTGCTGAGCAAGGCTTAAGAAAGGTAAGTGTTCTTACCTCCAGAATTGTATATTGATGTTTATCCACAGTGGATGCAAGCAGCATGCAAAATGAATGAAGAATGATGCCAACATTTCTTCAGAGATGTATTAGAAAGGAGTTAACAGAGAAGAGTTTATGAAAATTGCATGAGTTGTATATTATATATGCATATGTTTCAAGAGTTACATTAAGTATCTTCTGAGAGGTAACAGCCACAAACGTAATGTTGTAATGTAATGGTAACTCGGTGTTCAAAACAAAAATGTTTTTATTTGACAGAAAGCTTACAAAAATAACTTTTTCGATCTCAGCTTAATTATTCTTGGAACCCATATGAAGGTCAAAATTAAGCTGAAGATAATTATCAGTTTCACTTTTTTTTTTTTCAAAGCTGAGAAAGACTTGGCTTCAGAGTTGCTGTATCAGTGAAATGGGCAGCATACCAAGTTAATAAATAATATTTTTATAATATTCTTCAATTATAGCTGATCTTATATTTTATTTTATGCTATTCTATTTTTTTCCTCTATCAATATGAAACTGGAAATGGGAAGTGCTTGTTCTATGAACAGGGCATTTGCTTGGTGACTTTGATTTTAACTTCGGGCAGCAAGCTTTCAGGTGATAAAAAAAAACCTTTTCAAAACCTTTTTGCTATAGAGCCAAAGAGCTTTAGCTTAAACCAAGTGTGCCCAACCCTGACAACTTTAAGACTTGTGGACTTCAACTCCCAGAATTCCCCAGTCAGTCTCTGAAGGATCTTTCATTAACAGGAAAAAAAAAAATCAAATGTGGCTCAGTATTCAAAGTACAATTGTTTCAGTTATGATATAATAGCCAGAAGTCTTATCTAGCAATAAACTATTAGTCTAGGATGATTAATAAAACCAACTTTAGCTGTTTACAAATTAATACTTGCATATACATAAGACCTCCAAACCATTCTACAGCAGGAAACATTTTCCTTTTTCTTATTATTTTTATTATTTTAAAAATAATATTATTTTTCTACATTTATTAGGAAATTAAATTTATTGACATCTGGGAAAAGCTCCACATTCTCCACATAGTATACTCCACATAGTATATGAATATACTCCACATAGTATACTCCACATAGTATATGAATAAAAGCATATACTAAATAAATGAAATAAATGTGAATTTTAAAAAACCATTTTTCTTGGAGTGTTTCCCCCCTTATTAAGCACTACAGCAGAAACCCCAAAAGCTATTTCCAATTTCCCCTATAAAAAGAGAGACTGATGGGATGCCACAAATTTTCTTGTATTAGTGGTTTTGCTAAACACAAATAAATTACCCCCTCCATTTCTTGATTAATTAGGGATACATATTTAGTTGATTAAATTTGCAATCTGATCTTCCACTTATCTAGGACTGTAGCTCCCAAATCCAAGTATTTAATTCCAAAAAGATGGGTATTGGATTATGCTGTCAAAGTTCTTCAAGTGATTAATTTAAGTAATTAATTGATTAAATGTTGCAGCTCAATGAAGTTATTTTTAATAATACAGAACTCAGTGATGACTTCTTGTTGATTTTACATCTTTGAAAAAACAACTGGTTTGGATTTTATAAATACTGCATTAGAAAGAATCTGTTCAAGCCCACTTCCATGTGCTGACAATATTAATTTGGAAAATCGGTATTCCTGTACAAATGTATTCGCACCTCCCATATATAATTATGGTAAGCACCTATATTCTGCATAGAGATGCAATATATAGTGTTTTACATTCATGTTGAAATATCGATACTTATCCAGACTAGTCAAACTAAGCAAAGGAAATACTATACCAGATTAATTGATTCTCTGCAGAATCCCCACATCAGAGGATGGTTAGTGTGTGTGTATGTGTGTGTGTGTTGTGTTGTGTTTCTGGAGAGGCAAAAGAACAAATTTCCTTAACCTAGTGGATTTTGTAAAATTACATGTTGCTGAACATCCCCAAATTGCCACCATAAGCTCCCATGAAGTCACTATTTTCTGTTATCATGATAGTTTTTCTTCTCTCTCTCTCTCTCTCCTCTTTCTTTCTTCCATTGGCCTGCTTCTCTGTTTTTCTGAGAGATGGTGCTTTCTTAAAAGCAAAGGTAAAAGATAAAAGTGTAGTTATAGATATAGGTTCTTCTCATATTGTGTATTAAAAGTCAGTAAATCAAACAAAGGAGAATCAGTTTGGTGCAAAGATTAAAGACATACCATCAGAAACCTGAAATTCTAACCCTGGTTTAGACCAGGAATATAAGCCAATAACTCTCAGCTACAGAGAGAATGCAATCCAATCTGGGTCGGTCACTGGGATCAGCAGCTGAGTCTTCCCAGCTTTCAGACTCATGCTGGAGACCATCCACAGGGAACTTCTCTCTCACCAGAATGTGCGACCCAGATTGGATCCTGCAACATTATCCTGGACCATGTATATTTGTCTTCATTCATGAGAGAATGCAACATCAAACCACTTCCAGAAAATATTGCTAGTAAAACTATATGGATTTGTTCACATAGTATCCAGGACTGAGTTCCTTTGACTCAGAAGAATATGTGTACATATGTACACATACACAGTGAGAAGTGGCTGCTTACATTTTACCATTCTACCATCAACATCATTTTGGCATACTGTGTAACAGTGTGGTATGCCAGACGCTCTGTAGTTGATAAGAAGGTGCTCCAGAGAGTTATAAACACAGCACAAAAAATCATTGGTTGCTCTTTTTCTTCTTTGGAAAAGATTGCAAAGACCAGACTCCCCTCTAGAGCACTAAAGATCTCCACAGACTGTTCTCATCCTGGTCATTCATATTTTGAACTGTTACTATCAGGGAGACGTTATAGATGTCTTAAAAGACTGAGAAACAGTTTCTTCTCCAAGGCAATAATTGTCTTGAATCAAAACAGCATATTTGTGATCTAGTCCTATGTATATAGTGATCTAGTCCTATGTATATAGTGACATTTTTAAACTATTTAACTTACTAAATGTTTTAGATAGGTTTTTGACTGGGTTTTTAATTGTTATTATTTTAATTATTTTAATTTTTAAACACTTTTGGTGTGATTGTGATGTGGTGTTTGGGGCACTGTACTGGAGTGGCACTCAAATTTCATTGTATTCATGGAATGCAATAACAATAAAGGTAAATTCAAACAAGGGGAAAATAAGAAGCAGTTTAAGAAGTCTGCACAATGAAATGTTTTTCTCATGTTCCTCAAAACTGCAAGAATCTGAAACATATAAGTCCATAGTTCAAAGAGTACATCAGAGGGTTCAAGAAACAGTTCAGTATCAGACTTACATTAAATCCAGTAATATCAGTCAATTAGGAAAAATGGAGCAACAGCAATACTTTCCAACAGAAGGAAACAAAGATACACTCACACTCTCTTCTGAGACTCAAACTAAAACAACCCAGGTTTCTGGCTCCATCTTATGGCCACTTGAGAAACCACACCCAATTGCATTTTTTGCAATCCCTTAAAGACATAGTACTAAAATGTTTATCCTGGTTTATATATTTCTAACCCAAATACCTGTTAGGAGACTCATATTCCTAACAGACTGTCTACCATTGACCTCACCCCTTTTGTAAGTGGTCTGTAGGGGGCGTGCATAAGCTCACCAACATGCCTACCGTCCCTGTCCTATTGTTTCTTTTATTTTTCTTATATGTATCTATGTATTCATAACTATGTTTTTACTTATACCTATTACCTTGTATGCAATTGACAAACCAAATAAAATAGAAAATATAATAAATTGCAGCCAAACAAAATAGGTTGCTCTGAGTACATTTTATCAGATTAGATTGAAGTAGCCCATATATGAAGCACATCCAGGGCCACGAGTTCTATCTTCACTGTAAGGGTACATTAACAGAATCTTACAAGTCTGAAAGAACTCTTTCTTCTTTTGCTTTTTACTGCCCCAAATACTAAAGAGAGTCCTTTATAATACACTTTCACCAATTGTCCTCTCTCAGATTTTGTTGATTTTAGACAATGTCTAGATTGCAGCTCATCCTCCTGTCTCTCAAGGTCATTCCCATTGTAAGCCTAGAGTTGGGAAAGAAAAATTGCTTGACTATTTAAATAAAACTTGGCTACTAGTTCCTGTTACTGTTTAAATTGTTAAAAAAAAGTAAGTTGGTGGGAGAAAGGGAGAGAGGAAGAGAGGGAGGGTGAGGAAGGGAGAGAGAGATTGTAGTTCTATCTTGTACAGTCAGATCTCATAAAACACTAACCGTTTCTAAGTTTCCCAATTTAACAGACTGCTCAGGAATATAAATATATTCCACAGTTTCAAAGGATGCAATCTCATATGAAGTCCTTTTAAATGAAAGCAACTATGTAGAAAGTAGAGATTCTTTTCCAAATAAGCTACAAATACTTACAAAAATAAAAAGAAGTGCAAAAGACAGGTTTGAGCAAAAGAAATAAACCTGTAAAGAGTATCTAAAAGGAAATAGCAGTGATTCATCAAGTAGAAAAGATCTGGTTTGTTGGCTCAATAGATCAAAGGAGAAGGACAAAAATGTCAAAAAATAAGTACAAGAAACACACAAATATGGACACAAATAGAGTCCCTCATCTTTCCTTTAATTGGGAACATTTACACACAAGTATGCTTTGTGCAGTTTGGAAACTGGATTGAGAAAAATGTGGAATTTTATAATAAAAACAAAGCAAATACAGTAGATGAATGAATAGTATGAAGAAACTAAATGTTTCTTCATGCTGTGAAACTCAGAGTCTACAATTGGAGAAACCTATGTATGTCACGTCCATTTATTCGTAGATTATATTGCAAAATGAATGGCATTAAACATTCAGTGACACAATTCTTTTTCTATGTCTGCTTAAATTTTTTAGCAGTGCTGATGTCCAAATAATTTGTAGACATTTTCCAGCATAGCAGAATGTTCTTTCAGCACATGCATTAAGCAAGATAATAAGTGAGAAATAGGTTTTTATTTTATTTTTTAATATATTTTATAGGCAGATTTTCTTTTTTATATTTAGTCTGTTTTATTATTATTCTGTTATTAGTTCTTGGTTTGTCCTATTCCCTGATCCAAGCCAAACACACTTCTGGGCCAACCAACATATACTCAAAAACTTACTTATCTCAAAGTATCTATATTTGATTTATCCGATGAGAAAATAAGTTTATAACAAAGATGGCTGACTTTGCCTTATCTTATTATGGTAAAAATAACAAGGGAGCAGTGGAAAAAGGACTTCTGGATAGGAAGAGAAGAACTATGTATATTGCATTGTGTTTTCTCCAGAATAATAATCATTGATTGGATAGTATTCAAACCATATTATGAAAAATTATTGAACTTTCTAGTTTCTCAATAGGAGCACTATGGTTATGGTTCAGGGAGAGTCCTACTGCTGAAAACATTTTGAAAATTATCCATTTTGGAAAAATAGTCCACTGCAAATGTATTGGAAATGTTCAAAATCCACACATCCATCAACTCTAACTGTAGATGATAGTTGGTTTTCTTTTTCCTGCTGGAGAAAGCATTATCTGGGCTGGTATCATCATCATCATCATCATCATCATCATCATCATCATCATCATTATTATTATTATCATTATTAACTTTTATTCATTAAACATGAAACTCATTCAACTGAACATTTAAAAGTATATCACAAATATTTTTGACTGGTACTGGTGGTTTATATGGATTCCTGCCAGCACCCTAGTATCTTCTTAAAATGTATGTTGTTCCAAGTATATTACTACCACTGCTGCTGCTATTATTATTGTTGTTGTTGTTGTTGTTGTTCATTGCACAGTCAACCAGATGTTCAGACTGGGTTTGGCATTTTTGTCTACCTATTAAGTCCTTACCAAGGACCTGGGATAGGTGGTTGTTGTTGTTGTTATTATTATTATTATTATTATTATTATTATTATTATTATTATTATTATTTCCTTTTGGCAAATTATTGCTGTCTGGTTGGACTGAGGAATAACTGGATTTTTTTTAAAGAAAAAAACTCTATTAATTCCTTATCTCCATTAATCACTCTATGTATAAGGAAAAGACTGATTTTATACATTTTTGTCAAAAGTAGTTGGAACACTATTGTCAAAACAAAACGTAGCCTTCAGTGTCTATTTATGTAAATGAGACCAACATATACAGATTGTTTTAAAAGGGACAGACAAGCTATATCTCTCAGCTGTCTATCCTAACTTTTTGTTAGATTTTGTTGTTTCTTCTGATCTGGTGTGTAAGTCTAAGTTCCTTAAGGACCAGATAGTCTTCCAATTTATTAGCTGAAGTATCTTACATCTTTCAATGGTACAGGGGAAAAAATACCCATATTGACAGATCTTGAGATTTTATTGAAGTTATATTAGTGTTATCTATCAGGGATATGCTAGAAAATCTATAACTTTGACCTAAATGGGGCCCCTGTGAGCAATTTGGTTTATGAAGTGCAACCTTCCAAAACTAGCTCTTTGCTACTTGGTTCATTTTTCAAGCAATGTGATGTTTAATGATTTTGTCAAAATAAAAACTAATACGCAGTTTCATGTCCATCATCAAATTATGCTTTTCAATTGATGGCCTGGCCTATGGAAAAAGACACACGCTTGAAGGGCTGTAAATGGAAAATAGCCCAGGTCCCTTCTATTTCATTTCCTATTTTGACATTTCTTGCTAGCCATTTATTTTGGTTACAATTACACTGGGAGTTTGTCAAGATAAGGTAATGACAGTGTTTTATTAGGACGAGCATGTAGATATTTGTCTGTGACACCGTGTTGCACCGATGCAGCACTCCAAACATTTGTGGGGATAGAAGTAAGGCAGGTTAGACAGTCCTGATGACCTTGTTTAGAGCAATCTCAAATTCCATTTGCTAGACAGCTAAATAGAGTCCCTACTTGATTCATTTCCCCTCCAGATTCATCTGAAATTGTACAATTATAGAGGAGATTAGTTATTCGTTAATACATTGGGTTTTTCTCTCCCTGCTTTTTTTTTAGCTTTACTTATATTTCAAGGGAGAACTAATCAGTTTACATGGATCTCATCTAAGTTTTTTGTGCTTGAAATAATAAGCCTGTTCTAGCTGATTGCTGAATGCTTATGATTTTCATAGATAGATAGATAGACAAATAGATAGATAGATAGATAGATAGATAGATAGATAGATAGATAGATAGATAGATAGATGATTGGTAGATAGATAGATGATAGATAGATAGATAGATAGATAGATAGATAGATAGATAGATAGATAGATAGTGTTTTCTCTTTCGGGGCCAGCCCTACCATTAGGATGAACGGATTCTACAACAGCAACAGATGGTTTGGGGGGCATTATAACCAGCAGTGGGATTCATTTTTTTTAAATACTGGTTCTGTGGACATGGCTTTATGGGTGTGGCATTGCTTGGTGGGCATGGCAGGGGAAGGATGCTGCAAAATCCCCATTCCACTAACCTGCTTTTCAGCTCCATTCTCCTGTGCAGGGCAACAAAAGAAGACCCAGCCAATCATCTGGGACTCAGGAGGCAGGGAATAGATGGGGGCAGGGCCAGTCAGTGGTGGGATTGGCCGGATCTCCAAACTACTCAAAATTTCCACTACCGGTCCTCCAGAACTGGTCAGAACCTGTTGAATACCACTTCTGATTATAACATTTGGATGTATAAATTTTGAGCTATGTAGTATTTTATGCCTGTGCTATGAAATCACCACAATCATCTATCATCATTTTCCTCCTCCTGCCCCTCAATCTCCTTCTCCTGGAAAGAATTATGGAATTTTGTGCTGTTGCACCAATAATACAAGTTTATGGGAAATGTTCAAATCCACACTCACTGAGCTCAAACTGTTGTTAATGGTTGGTTTTCTTTTTCCTGCTGCAGAAACAGCAACTGGGTCTTCTTACTGTGCTTACGGGCATTTGCTTTAGGCATTTTTAATTAAGGACAAACAAATCTACAGATGTCTCTACTTGGAAAGATAAGGTCAATTTTCTTAACCATTATTAAAGCCCATGTCACACTGCACCAATGGATGGAAAGAGGATGTAAAACAGAGAGAAACACTTGCCATCCATTGGTTAACGTGATGCATCCGTTCTGTACTCACTGCCTCCGTTTTTCATCTCTATCTGTCCAGCATCCGTCTATTGACATTTCATCCGCTCAAAAAGTTTTGAGCTGCTCAAAACTTTTGAGCGGAAAATGTATCCAACGTGTCCATTCTGCATTCGCTAGGCATACAGGGGACATCCGTTCTGCATCCGTTGTCATACGTTGTGCATCCGCTATATCCGCTAGGCATCCGCTGTGCATCCGTGCAACTCGAATCCACTCCAGCGGTAAACGGACGCAGGGAGGAAGCAGAATGGACGCGGAACGGATGCACAGTATTAATAGCACGGACAGAGAAAGGATGAAAGCGGATGCAGCTCACAAACAAAGCATAAAAACGGAAAAAACGTTCGCAGAGGGGACCTATCCGCTCTCATCCACTTCCATCCGCTAGGCTTCCATTCCGCATCCACTTTCCATCCGCCCTGCGTCCTCCCCCCGTCTGTTCCTTTCTGTGTTATCCACTCTGGTTATGCAAATTTTTGCCCCTTTTGAGAGCGGATAACAACGGATGGAACATTTTTCTCATCCGCTGTGTCCTTTTTACAAACGTTTTGCATCCATCGGCCAGTGTGACAGGGCCTTAAGGGCCATGCTTCACTTTGTATTTGGAAAAACATTTAGAGTGTGTCTGCTAGCTACACAGTGTCATCTTTGAAATAAAAAGGAAATCTAACCATTTGGCATCATCATTTCATCAATATTTCCTTTTACTTCAAAACTCTTATTTAATACTGACATGAAACTAGGTATAAGTTCAAGCATTATTATCATTTTAAAAAATTAATATGTTGATACTGGAGAGTTTGTCAACTAAGTGATGCTATCAAAATTCTAGTCCAGTACAAGGGCCTGAATCAGGAATAACAAATTTCAGCTCAATTGAAATCTAACTCATTCTTTGTACAGGATGTAACATTCCCAAACAGAACTGATACACAGTTTCTTCAAATCTTGGCTCCTGCAGACAACCATGGCTAATAGAGTTTTTGCACAATTCCATCTAATGCACCAACTGTGCCTGTTCCACCTTTTAGAGGATCTACTCATGATCATTCATGTCCTGGTCACCTCCTGCTTAGATAATTGCAATGTACTCTAAATGGCTCTGGCTTGGGAAACTATCCAGAACATTGGTGTCATTGGTTCAAAATACAATAGCATGAATAGTTATGGACATACCTGTTTACATACATATAACATAGCTACTTTGCACATTGCTTTGCTTTGTTACTTCCTGGTTCAGTTCATGGTGCTGATGATCACCTACGGTGCCCTTTAGGACATGGGCTGGGATATTTGCAGGAGTGTTTGTCCCAAATTGTTTCTGCTTCATGCACAAGATCCAGCAGTATAAGAATGCAGGGATTCCCTTCTATAAAACAACCACAGCTAATGGGCCCCTCCTAAAACCCTTTGCTCCAAAAATCAGCTCTGGCTCCAAGGAGTGTCAGCGTGAGACCCTCAAAATGCCATATAAAGCTTGGTATAGCCTTTGACTTGACAAAAGATGCACGCTCCTGAGATTTTAATGGCCATCATAATGCCTACATTTTGGCCTTCTGAGACCACTTAAGGGAGTCCATAAAAGCCATCACGTGGAGTCAACCAAATGATAGAAACTAGTTTCATGAATAAGGAATTCAGAAATGTTCCTTAGCATAATGAACTTAACTTATTCATCTTTTAATATAGGTCTGTATGGATCTTTGACCTGAAGCAGCCCTTCCCTCAAAAAGCAACAGTTTTTCCCCCTTGCCTACAGAGATTGCTGTTAGAATAGAGTAGAATAGAATGGAATGGAATGGAATGGAATGGACCCCTGCAGATTGATTACACAATATGGCTATGGCAAAAACACACACACACTTCCATATGTCTAAAGTCCTATTTCATAAAGCTTCCTACATTTGAATGTTCAAGGTTAAATGACACAGAGAATTACACCACAAATTGGTCCCCAAATGTATGCATGTTCATGTCTTCTCCTTTTGCTGAACATGGAAAGGGGTCATTTCAATGTGGTAAAGAAAGATATCCTGTGCATTTACATGACAAGAAGACTTCTACCATTTTCTTGCATGATATTTGGGAGGTGGAGGCAAATGAGACTAATCATCTTTCCTCATTGATATATATCACATTTTAATCACTGAAAATACACCTGATATTTTCATAGCTAACTCTCAAAGAATCTTAGGTTATCTCTGCAGACTCCTAATTTTATTATAATGTAATGATTCTGGACAAACATGCATTCATTAAAAAAAAACAGGTATTTTGTTCTGAACCATTAACAATGAAGATAGACAACTCTAAAATGTAAAGATCTAACCTGCTATAAGGCTGACTTCAATATTTCCTTAATTGAGCAAGACATTAAGATAATTTTGATGGTAACTAAAGTATGATATGTTTATGTTTTAGGAGTTTATGTTTCAGTTTGTATAATTCAAGGTAGGAGTAGATAATTGTTGTGGTTTGCTGGCAGCCTGTGCAGATGGCAGCAGAATCGGACAGTGTGGAAGAACAGGAACCAGTCCAGAAGTTTGGGAGGACTCAGATGAGGGTCCTGCATTGATACAGAAATGGGGCCAGGACCATTTGGGAGTTATGCACTGACTCCAGAGCCTCTGGAGCCTGGCAGCAGTGAGGCAGAGGAACAAGGGAAGCCTGTTCCCAGTGCACATGTGTGCAGAGCTTCCAGAAGGCAAGAACAACTAAGACAAAATGGGGGACTTGGGAGTAAGGCTTGGAGGTGATTGTCCTTCTCATAAGGTATAAAGGAAGTGCAAAGGTAGGAAAACCTTTGCAGAAAGCAAAGTTGTTCACTCTGATAGGTTTGGACTCTGAAAGCTCTGTGGTGAATTTGTTCTCTGTTTGGTTTTGAAAAGACTAGTCATTAGCAGTATTTCAAGTTAGATAAGGTGTGTTCTTATCAGATGTCTCATGAAGAACTTTGGCAGATGTCCCTGGGACTAATTATAACTGGTTAAGACTCATTCTGGGCTGTGAATAACAATAATTCACAGCCATTGAACTAAAATAAAAGATTTTTGGATTTTATATGTGTTTGTTGGTGTCTCAGGAAGCCTTGGTCAGTACAATAATGCTATTTTCTGTTTTCTCTAATAAGCCACTAAGGGCTGAGAGAATGGGACTAGCCCAAAGTCACCCAGTTGGCTTCCATGTCTAAGAGAGGACCAGAACTCATGATCTCCCAGCAACTTAACCACTCTACTAAACTTGCTCTCATATATGTAAGTTCCATTGTACAATGTTTAAGATGCTAGTCAGGGACTAGAGAAACTAGTCTGTGTCTTCTCTTAGACATGGATCAAATACTCCAAGTTCTAGATTAAGAAGTCAAAAAACTTTGATTGACCTCTTCACATTGAATCACTGTGGTGGATTAAGATTCATCACCTTCAGCGAAGACATCTTTATCCTGAAGTGGATTAATTTTAGGCTCATGATTGCATGAATATATTATCCCAGTCTAACAAAGTCCAAGGATGACTTCCCAGGAGATTACTCAGAAAAAAATGTTCTAAGCAGTCACATCTGCTGAGGAAATTGACTTAATAGTTGCAACATGACATAAGTATACTCTTGCTTCTACCCCATCCTTATACTTGAATAACATCACTGTTATTCAACTATAGGGAGCATTGGCACCATTTTGTCATAGAGGAATCATGAATAGCTGAAAGGATTTCAACATATTCTGTGGAGGGCAAGCTCATTCTCTCAATCACTGATGCAGAAATCCCACTGGTGTCTAGTTCACTTATCCCTGATAATAACCAAAGGCTCACTTGGCATTCTAATGCCCTATTTTTCAGCTTAGTTTGAATCTGTCATGTGCATGTTACCTTGAAATGAATAGCGGGATATGAAACTTGACTTTTCTACCTAGAATATAAAATATAAGACAATTGCAAACATACCAATCAAGAGGTCATTGCTGCCTGCTCCATTTTTACTGTGAATTCCACACTGTTCTCATTGTATTGTTTATCTTTCATGGCATCCAAATTAAGAGCAATGGGGAATTGTTTTGTTTTGTTTTCCAAAACAATACTGGATTTTGCACAAATAAAGCAGTGGAGGAATATAAAGAATAATTGGGGGGGGGAGAGTTTTGCATAGCACTTTCATTGAACAGAGATCAGAAGATTCTAGTTCCATCAGTGAGAAAAGCAATTGTCCCAAAATTATTTTTTGAATAGCAATGAACCATATAAAATTATATAATATAAATATAATTTATGTAAATGTAATATAAATTATAAATGTAATTAGTACATAAAAATGTAAATGTGGAGCTGATCCTAGGAGGAGAGAAAGAATGAGCAAACTTTTAAGAAGGAACATAAAAGAATACCACTCATTCTCCCAGCTCTGTTTATAAACTGGTCAGTTAGGATGCGTGCTTCCTAAATTGCTTTCTCTGACTGTTAATTATAGGTTCTTCCCCCTCTTGTCTGATATTTTTCTTGGCAGCATCTCTTTCCCTTGCTCCTCAAGGTCATTTCCACCTACCATTATATATATTTTTTCTATAAATGAAAAAGACCAGAATGTCTGTAGTATGGCAATAAAAATCTGTGTCATAGAAACAGTGGTTAGAAACTATTCAATCTGAACACAGGCATGTTTATCTTTAACTGTGAGTAAACTTTTTGCTGGGTTATTGTAGATGAAATAGTCTTGAAGGACAGGAGGGGCTTCAATCAACAGAAGAAATATTTGTATCTCAGTACTGAACTGAGGGATCCTTGGTGCTCTCTGAGCTTGGTTGTTTTCTTGCAGACATTTTGTTACCCAACTAGGTAACATCATCAATGCTAGAAGGAAGAGGGGTTTTGGTTTCTTTTTATAGCCTAGCAGCTTGTCCTATCAATATAGCTGGAAGTGTTCTTGGTGGTTCCTTGATTAAGTTATTATTTACTGTTGGTTTGTTAGCTGTTCCTTCATTAAGGTATTGTTTACTTCTTGATTGTTGGCCTAGTATCAATCTTAATATTAATCTCTGCTTATCTATGTTTTGGTTGCTAGTAAAGAAATGTTTTGGTCTTTTTTTTTCTTTTTGGCTTTTTGATTGTCTCTTTTGAATGGTATGTAGATGTTGTTTATCTCTATGTGCCTGTTGAGAGCTGTACAGTATTGAAGCAAAATAGGATAATAGAAGCCTGAGCCTGGAGCAAGAAAGTAATGTGAGTAAACATCTTAAACCAGGCCTCCCTAGTTTACACAAAGATAAAGGGAGGAAGGGGGAAGCATATTAACCAAAAGAATAACCAAATTCTTTTACTATAATTTTGTAATAAAAGTAGTATTGACCTACCTGCATTGGTTTCTTAGTCAGGTCTCCTTGAACACATTTTAATGTTGTTTCCTACTTTTGAGTTTATGACGGCAAATTCCTTATAAATAAAGAACAATCCTTGTACCGATGTTTTACTAATGTAGACAGATTTTATATTGCCACAAAGATAAACTGGGCAAAATGATAAATTTCTAACACAGATATATCTGCAGCCAACTTCATGCCATTTCTTTTCCTTTATGTAGTGATCTCTCTGAATTCTTTCACTTGCAAAATTCATCTGCCTTTTTATTAACATATTTCTCAGATGTCACAGCTGGAAATTTAAAAAAAAATCCACATCATTCAGATAACAGCTTTGACCAAATCTGCCATCTGGCCTAGACCGGACATGATTCTTATGCTGAAAGTTGTTTTGTTCCACCAACAAGCCTCTTCTTGTTCCCATGCCAATATATTTTTTTTGGAGGGGGGGCATTCAATACAAAGCCAGGTAAAGGTGTAAATATGATTGCAATATTTTTTACAGTACCTTTTAAAAGGCATTCTTTGAATAAATTATTTGACTACCCCATCACTTCATTGGACTTCACAATGCATACAACAGTTTGCAAATGAACCAACGGACGAATAGGAAGAGTTACAAAGGCTTGTTGGCAGCCTTTGCAGAATGTCTCAAATCATGCAGGATGGCTGCTGCTAAGATATACAATTTATTAAGCACTTATGTGTCACTCATTCATGGGCTTGCTCTGTAATCATTTCTGCCAGTGTGTATGAGAATAATTAAATACCATTCACAAATAATTATGCAGCTCTACAGAAAGTAAGGTGTTATTTGACAGATTGTCATACACTGTAGTAAACATCTTGGGAAGAAAAGCAAGATGATATGACATGAGCCTTAAACAAGAATAGGCTTCACCATCAGAAAAAAAGAGCTTTTAAAGATGGTGTAAAGAATTCTTCCATTTCGCTATTGAAAATGTTTGAAAAAAGATAACTCTATATGAGTTTTGAATCCCCTTAATTATATACCTGTTGGATTCCCAGCCTCATGAGAGTAGAGAAGGTGATATCATCAATGTAAACCAAGCGACTTAGAGAAGTAAGAGGTTGTGTTTCAGCTAAAGGTAAGAAAAGAGCTGTAATTCAAAACCAGGAATGGGTCAATTAAAGAAAAATTCCATAACATCCTAAAGTAGAATAAGCTATTTTAAAACATTAAATACAGATAGATAGTCCATGTTGAGTATAGAAATTAGAATACTCCAAATACCTAAATCTGATTGGCTGAGCAGGGCGCAATAGGATTGGATAATAAAGTACCATTGCAATTGGCCTGCCTGACGGCGGGAAAGCTGAAAGAACTGTCATTGGCCGCAAGCCGCAAGCAGCTGCTATAAAAAGAGCTACCGCGGCTTTGGCAAATGTTCTGTTACAAGTCACTGAGTTGTTATAATAAAGAGCTGTTTGTTGGAACACCGGTCTC
>BHFT01020053.1:0-55467 GCA_004320025.1 Laticauda laticaudata | reverse complement strand
TTTGTGTGATTTTGTTGTCAGTACATTCAACTATGTAATGAACAAAGTATTTAATAAGAATATTTCATTCATTCCGATCTAGGATGTCTTATTTTTGTCTTCCCTCTATTTTTTTGAGCAGTGTATACAAATGGCAGGGAGAAAGTAGAGAGAGAGAAAAAAGCCATATCACAATGTTAATTTGAAATAGAGATTGCTCTGCTTTAAAAAATGTACATATATGTCATGAAAAAGTATAGAGCAGGTGCATGTTAACCCATTTCCAGTAAAGTGATACAAGTAATAGATATGTGGGTGGAGAAGTAGATGTAGCTTCCCTCCCTCCCTTTCCTTATTCCTTCAGAAAAAACCTCTTTGTATCAAGGCAAGATGTTAATAATCATGTTCATAACCTTTAACCATTGACTGTGAACCAATGTTCACCCTCAGCAAATGTCCTTATGCTCATTTAACACATGTTTCCTCCCAGTTCATAGATCTTAAATATCTGCCCTCTCTAATTCTGCCCATACTGGGTTTCACTGGAATATTCAAGATGAATTGATCTCCTGAAGCAGTGGTAACCCTTCTGATCTCTCTCCCTCTTTCTCTATCTCTCTGTCCCTCACCCCCCCCCCCNCTCTCTGTCCCTCACCCCCCCCCTCTTCCTCCTACTCCTCTTCCTCTTCCCATTTTCTGTGAAATCACATCCAAGCCAATGATACTTTCATTGCCTGAACCATAAATGTTCTCAGCCAACAAAGGCAAAGGAAGTTTTTTTCCTATGTAAATTTTTTTAAATGGTACTCTTTACTTCTCTTCAAGCTCTTTTTTTTTGCTTTTACAAATAACAGGAAACATAACTACAGCCACCATTTTCTTTTCAATTGAGGGAAGTGTTCTCTAGGAAATTTTTTTTGGATTTGGAAACATTTCTGATTGTTGAAAAGCTGTCCCTCCTTTATTCTAGAGGAGAAAAAAGAAAAAGGACAAAGAAGTAATAATTAGGCAAAGGGACAATTTTAATTAGTTTATGGAGTTATTAATTCAAAAAAGCAAAATGGCCCAATTAACACCTCATGTTGCTATCTACAGTATATCCACCTGTGGGAGAGCTATATGGAACTGAATTCTCCTGTGAATGCCAAACCAGGATACCTTAGATATATAGTAAACCAGGAGCTGAGGGGGATGGGGAGGAATCCAAAATTATCCCAACTCTAATCCAACAAATTAACCCCCACAACTGTTTAAGATTTCTTATTCTTCAGAGCTCTTGATCAGCTTATATGATTGATAAGCTCATTCCATTTATTTTATTCCATTTATTATATTCATTTTCTTCCTCTTTTTTCATCAAGAATTCTCAAAAATTGGAAGCATTGGAAGTTTTCTTCCAATCTATGACATGCATTCATTTTCTATATTTGATGTATGGTATTAAATGCTTACTCACAAATATAACAGTCTCCCACCACCACAACACACACACACACACACACATATCTATACAAGCTAGTTTCTTCCTGTGTTATAAAAAATGTAGCTTAAGCCCATGTCACACTGAACCAACGGATGCAAAGAGGATGTAAAATGGACAAAAAAGCTTGCCATCCGTCGTTCGAAACGCGATGTACTCACTGCTCCGTTTGGCTTCCTCTTATCGTCACGCAATCCGTTTATTGACGTTTCATCCGCTCGAAAAGTTTTGGGGCTGCCAAACATTTTGCGCGGAACAATTATCCCAGTTCTGTCCATTCTGCATCCGCATACGCATCCGCTACATGTACATCTATCGCAAGCTACGATCCGTTACACCATCATCTTATCGCCGTACGCCATCGTTAACGCATCCTCTATATCGCGGGCTCCGCTGTGCATGCCGCGCAACTCGATCCGCTCGGAGCAGGAGGAAGCGGAAACGGACGTGGAACGGATGCAGAACGGATGCAAGAACCGAATGCACCACAAGAAAGCAAAGCGTTCAAAAGGAAAAAAAATCGTTGCAGGAGGGGACCATTATCTCGGATATTAAGGAATGTCGACAGGTATGCCTTAGAGGATGCCTAGAGGATGCAAAGGGCACCTATACTCCTTATAAAAAAGGGGAGCAACTCGCCTGCAATCTCCTTTCAGAACAGCACGCAGCTTGTGCAGACTTCTCACCTTCATCTGACTCTTCCTTTATCCACAGCAAATCCAGTCATTCCACCATGGATTTTTTTTTTTTTTTTTTGTGAAAAAGTCCTTTTACGGACAGCCAGCCAGTCCTTCTGCAACAGTGCGAAACCATCTACATGGCACCCAAAAAAAGTCTGGGTCCAAGGGATGGTTTGCCCAAGAAGGAGAGGACGGACTGTACAACAAAGCTGATGGTGGAAGCTCAGAGTGAGACCGTCGGCGTTCCAGAATCTTCATGAGGATGCCTCCAGCCATGTTTGCACTATGTACAAGTGGCTGACACCGAGGTTGACAAGGCAACACCAACTTCAAGCCCAGCCTAGTAACCTGGCTCAAGGTGCAGCATCACTCTGCCGCCACCTGGCCTGCAGGACGACCTACAGGAGCATCAGTACGTCTGGAGGGTGCCAGCCAACATCATGCAGTTTGTGGTCAGAGAATGGTGCAGGCCAACATCGGAGAATTACAAGGAGGAGCTCTCTCCAGTGCCCCTCACGAAGAAGGGATGGAAAAAGTTGCAGAGCAGTGGATGTCAGGAAGTGGAAACTTTCCCCCAGACCGTTAAGATGGCAAGCACGTGGACTGCAAAGCACAGCCAAGTTGGGGTCGCACTTATCACAACTACAAGGGCTTCTTCGCAGCATCATCCTTCTTCACAGGTCGATGCTGACTACAGTTCATTGTACATCGTACTGCTTCAGGCAACTGCATCTTCAGATGCCCAGGTTACAACCACATGTCACCTCAAGGAGGGGCTGGAAAGCAACCTCATGTGGCGCCTTCCAGATCCAGACCCGATGCCCACGACAATGCAAGAATGTGTCCTAACTTCATCGTGGGGGATACGCCTTCTCCCATCAGCACACACTCATGAAGCCACTACACTTCCAGATGCCTCACCCTATGAAGAGAGAATCTTCAACATAAGGCTTTCCGGGGCAGGTGGTGGTGGAGAACGCCTTTTGGCATCCTGGCCCACAAGGTTCCAGGTACTTCTCACCAACATGCAGCAGTAGCCCAGAGACCATGAAGAGAGGATTTGTGGAAGCTTGCTGCATCCTGCTACAATCTCATGCGCACCTGTGCGCTACCCAGTCTTGCAGACAGGCTTAGTGGACCATCAACAAGGCAATGGGACATGGGCCTGGGGGAATGGAGGAAGGGCGAAAAACCATGATCGACACTGAGGATGTACAAGACCCAACGGAGACCACGTGAGGAAGACAGAAGCAGCGCAACCTCTGAAAACATGGTGTCACTCCCCAGCTGGAAGCAATGAAGTGTGGCAAGATACAGGGATGGTAAATGTTAGATTGACATGCTTCTTCAGCCTGTCGTTCATCCACGGATGAGATTGGCCATGTTGTTTGGTGGACCTACATTGAACAAGGGGCATTTATAAAGAGTGGTGTGTTATGTGACATGTGTGGAAATTATTACATTATTCTTGATAATGAAGGGCATAGGTGTGGCACACATGGGAGGGTGACATTCCAGTCCACTATGCTTGCACTGGAGGGTTTTATCTATCCCACCTGCTATCCCTAACCATCCACAGCTATTACCATCAAGGTATCCTAACCCATCTCAAAAGGTATCCTTACCATCCACAAGCTATGCAAAGGCTTAGAACCATTTCTAAAAGTTTCACCAAACTTATTAAAAAAAAAATGAACAATGTGGTGAATCATAAATAGAACTTTATAAATAAGAAGCTATAAAAACAAAAATGACTCTTCTTGCACTCCTATTGGTCGTCAGTCTCAGGGGTGAAGGGTCAGGTGTGTGGAGGTGGCTGGTGCTGGAATGCTTGTCATCAGCTCCTCAGAAGCAGAAGCAGAAGCAGCAGAAGCCCGCCCCAGAAGAGCAAGCCCGTGCTGCAGAAGCCCCAGCAGAACCAAGGTGAGGCAGGGGGCGGGATGGTAGCCTGTCCTCTTGCCAGGGCTGGCAGCAGATGGCTGAGGCTTGCTGTGCTTCGCATGGTTGTGGGGTTGCTGGCTGGCAGGGAGAGCAGGACAAGGCTGGCAGCAAGTGGCAGGGAGGCTGGCAGCAAGGCTGGCAGGAAGGCTGGAGGCAGGCAGGCAGCAAGTTCTGTAGGCAGGCTGGCAGGTGGCAGGCTGGCAGCAAGGCTGCAGGGGAGGCTGGCAGGGAGGCTGGCAGCAAGGCTTGCAGGCAGACATGAAGGCAGGGAGGCAAGGCAGCCAATCCGTCCGGCAGCAGGTTTTCCTCTGAATGGCGACTGCTTCGAGCTGTTCCGTTATTCTGGGGGCTGACGCAATGCATCCTCCCGCATGCGCAATTACACAGGCATCCATTAGGCTTCTCTCTGTGCATCCGCTGTGCATCCACTGTGCATCCGCTTCACTCGCTCGCTCCGCTTCATCCGTTCGCGTCTGCTTTGCTGAGGTACCCGGAAGCCTAGCGGATGCGCATCGTCCATCCGCTGGGCTTCCATTCCAACATCCGCTTTGCATCCGCCCTGCGTTCTCCCCGCATCTGTTCATCCAGCTCCTGTTATGCACATTGTTTGCCACTTTGAGAGATAACAACAGATGGAACATTTTTCTCATCCGCTGTGTCCTTTTTGCATCCGTTGGGCAGTGTGACATGGGCTTGAGCACAGAATGGATTTGGTAGATGGAAGATCTCCCTCAGTTCAAGCTCAAGCCAGTCTTTAGTTTTCTTTGCAGTGTTGTTTTGTTATTGTCTTGCCATGGAATGTTTTATCTTATTTTTATTTTCCAATCTAGTATGATGCTCTTGGAAGGCCCAGTGGTTTTCTAACCAAGTGAAAACAAGTTCTAACTGCTTGGTTTTTTCCTTCAACATCAGCACAGGATGATTAGATGCTTCCATTAAAATCATTAGAAATGATGGACAAAATAATAACAAACTATCTTCTGCAGCAGGATTTTTTGAACTGGAATCCATGATGGGTTTTCAAAAGAGATTGGGTGTTGGAGAGGGGAGTTAAATAATTATAATATATTGTAATTGTATGTAGAAGTGACCAAAGAAGACTGGACGAAGAGATGCTGCCCAAGAAAGGATCAGATAAGAGTCAGCATAGCCATAGCTACATAGTGGGAAAACAAGATGCTACAGAAAGGACTCAGCCTATATTTTGGGGAATGTAAAGGTGACAGTGGGAGAACTGTACTTTCTGACTTGCAAGATTCAGTTAGTATATTTTGGGGAATGTAAAGGTGACGGTGGGAGAACTGTACTTTCTGACTTGCAAGATTCAGTTAGTATAGCTTTACAATAAAATAGATCAGCTTATCTGGCTGTGTTTCCCATATGGTTTAACTGATAAGGCTGACATGAATACTTGCGTAAATTGTAACAAGCACCCATTTTCTGTTTGCCATTTTACTACTGCTATATGTTATATGCCTCCTAAAAATTCAGTCAGAATAGAGCTGGATGGTACCTTGGATGTCTTCAATTCCAGACTTTTGCTCAAGCAGGAGGTCCCCATATCATTCCTGACAAGTGACTGTCTCTTCTTAAAAGCCTCCAGTGATGAAGCACCTACAGCTTCTGGAGACAAGCTGTCCCATCGGTTAATTGTCCTCACCGTTAGGAACTTTCTCCTCAATTCCAGGTTGCTTCTCTCTTTAATTAGTTTCCATCCATTGTTTCTCATCTTTCTTTCTGGTGAAAATTTAAATTAAATTTAAAGTATAAAATTAAAATAATTTTAACTAAAAAAATTGTGGTTTGAAAAGTTTGAAAATTCACAGCATGAATATTAGATTATGTGCCACCAAAATCAGAACTGACTCTTAGTGACCACACCAATAGCTTCTCTCCAGAGGTAGTATTCAGCAGGTTCTGACCAGTTCTGGAGAACTGGTAGCAGAAATTTTGAGTAGTTCAGAGAACCAGCAAATACCACCTCTGACTGGAGATTTTACAATATCCTTCCCCTGCCACGCCCACAAAACTGATAGTAAAAAAAATTTGAATCCCACCACTGTTTCTCTCCTGAATGATTCTGCCCCAGCTCGGTCCTTCAGTTTCAGCAAGCGCCCAAGGAAGGCAGGTCTCCCAATGCAATCCTTTTGTAACTGCATTCTCAAAGTGGTGTTTGTTGCAGGGGTCTCCATCCAACCTTGTCAACTTTAAGCCTTCAATTCTCTTAAGACTTCAATTCTCAAAGCTGGCTGGGAAATTCTGGGAGTTGAAGTCCTCCAGGCTTAAAGTTGCCAAGGTTGGATGGAGACCCCTGGTTTATTGTATATCCCAGTCTGGAAGGTTCCATACCTGTATTAAATGCATAAAGCTTCCCCAATGATTTCAGCTACAGATATATCCCATTCCTTTTCCTTATTGA
Organism: Laticauda laticaudata; assembly: GCA_004320025.1. Classification (NCBI taxonomy): domain Eukaryota; kingdom Metazoa; phylum Chordata; class Lepidosauria; order Squamata; family Elapidae; genus Laticauda; species Laticauda laticaudata. Next base: position 48,968 of record BHFT01020053.1, on the reverse strand, counting down.
ACTGCGTGTCTTTATTTTATTATTATTATTATTATTATTATTATTATTATTATTATTATTATTATTATTATTATTATTATTATTATTATTATTATTATTATTATTATTATTATTATTAATTTTATTTTTTTTAAGGAAATGTCATCCCCATGCACGAAACAACATTTCCTAATGCTTATTTAAATATCTGTTTTGTGTGAAAATATGTCTTTCAGCTACCAAGTGCTGCATCTTAACCTTCAGAGAAGTGTGAAATAGGAAGGCTAGCTAAGTTGCAATCTGCACATTAGACTGGGAGGTGAGAAGCAGGTCATTTCATAAAAGCTTGCTCAAATATTGAATTTCTCAAATGTCCCTAAAAAGAAGGGGATTGACCTGGGTTAAAGAAAGGAATCTTTTTCTTTTCCTGTTATAACACGGAGAATGGTTGGCTGCTGCTCTTAGAATCAGAGAGAGAAAAAAAACCTGGGACAATTGAATAAGGCAACATTTGGGAAACTATCACTTTATAAAATCACATTATGGCTGCTCATTGATAAAATCTGAAAGGAGACAAGTGATTGAATTCTGAAGAATTTGAGTGAGTCACTATAAAATTGATGGTGGTAAGGATTTTTTTTTTAACTAGGGTCTGCTTTGGGAATTTTGAAAGTATGCAATGAGTGCTCTTCTAAAATGGTTGCATGTTTGGATTTTCTTCTGCACAAAATTGTTGCCAATTACAACAGTCTAAAGGACAGCCATCTGGACTAACCACCAAAGGGCAGCAAGGGATGACAGATTTCATTCCTTCAGTCTTTATTGTTATTCTAGTGGCCACCTTCATTTTTGCAGCACTATCTGGAAGCTCTACAAAATGCTACTTGGTGTTTTGCTGATGGTCATCTCTCTATCTCTATTTCTATAAAATTCTTTTTTTTATTATTATTGTACACCACTGAGAGTTGTATTTTGTTGAACAGTGTAACCATAGAAACCACATGTAGCAGGGTTGCCAAACTCATTTTCATTGAGGGCCACATCAGGGTTGTGTTTTACCTCAGGGGTGTGGAGTAGACATGGCCAGGGTGGGTGCGACCAGCATGACATTACTTGTATTGGGAGGGCTGTAGTGGCCTAAGTGCTTTGCCAGAGAAAATGGGTTCCCGAGCTCCATTTTCGGCTGTGACAGCCTCCTACAATCCTCTTCCAGGGATAATGGAGATTGGGAGGGTTGTATGCAGCCCTATGAGTTCTGTTTTCTCTGGCAGAGATACTGTGGGCTGGTCAGTGGTGGGATTCTACAAGTTCGCACCTATTCGCTCGAACCAGTTGCTAACATTCTAAGCAGTTGTTAGAAGAAATTATTGGCCTAATCCTGTAAGGAAGGCAGGAAGGAAACATTCTGGTGTTGCTTACAGAAACTGCCTCTCCGTTAACCCTTATTACATTCTTGGCAGGACTAGACTTCCTGTCTCATGAACTACTCTGGAATTTTTTTTTCTCTTCCTTTGCTGGTATTTTGCTTGTGTGGAATGTCCATTCAAAATTACAATGGCACTGAAAAAAAGTGACTTATGACCATTTTTCACACTTACAACTGTTCCAGCATCCACTCAGTCTTGAGAGGCCAGACGAGGAGATGCATGCCTCAATGTGAGTGATATTGAGTTGGCCATGCCCAGCCAATAACATGACCACCAAGCCATGCCCACCAACTTAGCCACGCCCACAGAACCAGTTGTTTAAAAAATTGAATCTTACCGCTGGGGCCGGTACTTTGTTATTTCCATGGCAGCCCCATGAGCCAGATCTAAGCACCCCGCAGGACACCTCCGGGCCCCAGGCCTTGAGTTTGACAGCCCTGACATGTAGCAATATAAGGCCTTATCAGACTCTTGGCCCATCTAATCCAGTTGTCTGTCTCATAGTGGCCAATCAACTGTAAGAGAAACCTATTAGTCTCATAGCAGATGGCCTTCAGAGGTAGTCATACTGCCATCCAGGCTAATAGCTATAGATCTCCATGTTTTCCATGAAGTACATAATCGAACCCTGTTTTTGAAGCCAGTCAGGCTGGTAGCCAGCCACATATCTTGTGGTATTTAAACCTTTTAAATGCATAAATAAATTACCAAGATGATGACCTATGCTGTGTCCACTTATTATTTATGATCTAATGTCTATGGGACAGAGGGGATACTGACATTTTGAAAATAAGCATACCAATTCCTCTATCTGTTGACTGTCAGGACTCTAACAAATCTACCCCCATTCAAATATAAGTCTCTAGCCGGATCTCAGAGAAAAGAAAATTGATTTACTAGAAGTGGACATGTTGGTGTTTGGCTGGGTGCAGCTGATACTAAATTACATCTTACATTTCTCCCTTGACTATGGTCCTCACCCCCTGGATGTGACTTCTCCAATGGAATACATCCATCTCCAAGAGTCATCCACTGTGCTGTCCAATAACCTTGCTGTGCTCTGACAACTATGGGCTCCAAAGTGATTATCTAGGCACCTAAGGAATACACTATTTTCCCCCACTCCCTTTTTCTGACCGCTAAAAGGACCAAAAGAGTATCTTTTTAGTTGACACTGACTTTGTACCATGAGAAGCATGGTACAATACATCAAGGGTCTCCAAATTTGGCAACTTTAAGACTTGTGGACTTCAACTGAATTCTGGGAGTTGAAGTCCACAAATCTTAAAGCTGCCAAATTGGAGACCCCTGGCACACATAGTTATGTCCAGAGGCATCAATGGCTCTGAAAGTGTCTCCCAAAATGTATCCATATTTAACGATATAGCAGAAGCCAGTAGACTGAAGCCTACCTGCAATTTTTGTCAGTCTTCTTTGTAGCTTGAGAACGTCTTTCCTCATTATATTGTTGAAACTGGTGACACACTTTTAAAAAATTTTCTTTTAACATTTTGGAACTTGTAACACTATGGAATAGTTTAGCCTTGAGTTAGTGTCTTGTCTTGTTTTTGTTTTTCTTGTTTTGTTTGTTTTTAGTTGTTTTTTTTATCAATTCACTTCTAGGAGTGGGATTATTATGTTAACATTAATCCAGTTGTTGAGATGAATTATTTTCAATGTTCTGGGAGTAATCTCAGTGCTATATATAACTCTAAAACCCAAGTTTCAGGGAGTAGTTGAAAGGCTACTCAAACTTGGATGATGATGATATCCATTCCATTGCATCCAATTTTTGGTGATTCTATGGGCCAAGTCTGTCCCCATCTTGCATTGCTTCTTTGAGTTTTTCTAATTTGTCTGGCTGGTGTTAGCCTTGGTGATGTCTAGCTACCATGTTCTTTGATGGCTTGATTTCCTTTTTACTTCTAACTCTTTTAAACATAATTGTTTTCTCCAGTAAATTCCCCTGCATGACATGGCCAAGCTAAATAAGACACAGTTTCATGGTTTTGACTTAAACCTGTATATTTGTACTACTTTTTCACCATGACACCTCTCAATAATTTGGAGAGTGTGGTGGAAGAGACAACCATAGCAAGGAACAGAGGAAAAAAAACAAGCCTGTTATTTGGCTGTAACCTTGTTGTTTTGGTTCAATTCTCAGTCATTGTCCAACGATAGCAACCTCTTGTGGGAAGCTGTCCTAAAAAAATCACAAGTGAAATAAGGATATTTTGATAATTGCCTTGCTGACAATTTCAATTGCTGGCAGTGCAACAAAGTATGCTGGATTTCAAATAATGAGGAAGAAACTGGGACTGTTTGCCAGGTGGAAGGAAAATAAAAGGAAACAGCCAAGTTATAAGAAGACCAGTGAGTTCTAAAATGAGTTGTGACACACACAGAAAGTCTGCATAGGATAACATTGATATTGAATGATAAAGTTGTTTCTCTCTGTGTGTCTCCTACTGCTTTAAAAAAAATCAGAAAGAATATATTGATAGTGGCCTCTCCTTTCACCATATGGAAAGAAAGTTTCATTTCCTGATAGGTAGAAAAAATGATTATCTATGTATCTCTCCATCCATTCATCTCTCCATCCATATCTATCTATCTATCTATCTATCTATCTATCTATCTATCTATCTATCTATCTATCTATCTATCATCTAATTTATTGGTTGACCATCATCTCAGTCCCTCTGCTTACTCAGTCACAGAGATATTTAAATTTTAAAAACAATGCAGTTGAAAATCAAATGCAAGAAAATGTCATATGCAATCCAAGTTAACAAGAACTTGAAAAGAACACAAAAGGCAGAATTAAACTCAAACTCTGACTGATGCCTGTAAGATATTCCAGTGGGAGTGGGATTCATGTGGAATGGGATAACTCACCATGGCCAACTTGCCAAGAGCAACTGACCACAGGACAATACGCCACGGGACAATTCAACAAATACAAAAGTTAAATTAATTTCAACAGAACCATGGCCAATAACAATAAAATAAGAAAGTCAATCCAGAAATACAAGAGTTACAGTATAATAATTTTGATGAAAACATGGTCACCAATAGAGTAAAGGCCCGGTCCCACTGGCCAACGGACGCAAAACGTATGCATAAAGGACACAGCGGATGAGCAAAATTTGGGGGGTGGCTCCATCCGTTGTCATCCACTCAAAAAGTAGGTGAAATTTGCATTAACGATGAAAGAATGAAAGAATATGCGTGGGTAAGCTTTAAGTGGGGATGTTAAATGGAGTGTTCATGGAAGCTAGCGTGGAAAGCGATGGAGCGCGATTGACACCTCCGAAGGGTTTCCAGGGATGAATGCAAAGCGCGGCGCTAGAGGATGAAGTGGATGCATTCAGCGTTACCCTAAAGGAAGAAAGGGGATGCCGCACAGATGATTCGGATGCAACCGTTATGCGCATCCTTCTTATTGCCTGGTATGAACGCTGTTAGACATTCCGTGTACCTTTTGTTTCTCCCTCTTTCCATTTTCAGCTGCAGCAGATGTGAGTTTGCAAGGATGCCCAGAGGAGTGCAGAGAGGATACAGAGACGTTTAACGGATGATAAATGGACATTGACGTTTGTTGCTTATAATGTCGCGGATTACATCGGTTACACAGTGGAAGTTCAGTTTCACAAGTTTGTGCAGCTCACAACTTTCTGCATGATGAATCGCACGTGGACGGAGATGCTCCATGGGATAGAGCGCTATGAACATTGTAGCAATGAGTTACACAAAGCAGTGCATAGCATTTTCCAATGGATGGCAAGCTTTTTTTAATGTTTTACATCCTCTTTGCATCTGTAAGTGCAGTGGGACAGGGCCTTAACTGAATGAAACCATTAATATAGCATTGAGTTGTCCAGTGGTGGCTTGTACTGCAGGAAATTGGCCAGGATAACTTGCCCCATGCAAGTATGCCACAGAAAGTTGTCCTAGACCCAGATATGTGTAACTACTAGCTCTATACCTGTGCTTCGCTATGAAACTATGTGATCTGGCTAAGTTTTTAGGGAAGAAAATAAAGGGTAGCCTCTGCCTATCAGCATCCAACAATATTCATGTGGTTAGCATCCTGCCAGTGTGTGAGAGAGTTGAGGCTGTTTGGAAACTGAAACAGTATTTTCTATGTGAGCAAGGAGCCTGGGTGTGGCTTAGCTCAACTGTTCTGTACTAAAGCTGCGTGCAGATATGAAACTGAAACAGAAACTCCTCTCGTCTGCTTGTGTTTTGCATTTGGAACAGATTTCTTTTCAGGTGGGGAGGGAAGTAGAACTCCTTAGCATCAGAGTGTGTTAATCATCATATATGAAATACTAATGCTCTGATGCAGGGGTCGCCAACGTTTTGGACCTCAGGGACCATCAAACTCATAATTTTAAATCCTGAGGAAAATCCCAAAAAAACTCTGCAGGAAAATTCCCCACCCTGTTTTCCTACCAATCAATCATTTTTTTATTTGGGATTGCATGATACCATCTCCAGCTCCATTCTCAGGGGGAGAGATGGAAAGAGAGAGAGAAAGAGAGACTTTTGGCTTCATGCAAGGAAAGCAGCAGAATCAGCAGAAGTCTTTCTTTCTCTCTCCCAAACTCCACCAAAAATGAGTATGTGTGAGATTTGTCGTGCCGGCGCAGCCTCTTGGAGCAGAATGCCTTGCAGGGTCCCAAAGACTCATTTCTGGTGGAATTTGGGAGAGAGAAAGAAAGACCTTTGCTGCTTTCCTTGCGTGCAGCCAAAAGCAGCAGAAGAAAGAAGTGGAAAGAAGCAGCCCAGTGGCCAGGCAGGGTGCATGGGCAAGTTCCCCCTTCTGCCCTTTCCCCCCTCCCCTCACTTCCTTGTTTTGTTCGCAATGCAAGCGACACAAGTCTTGTGTTCCTGTGGGTCATAAGGGCGGTGCAGCCTTGTCTTCCGGCACAGCCTGGATTAGTTAGTTAATTTACTTTATTGTAATTTCACCTCGTACAACAAAATCAAACACCTTTTTCAATACACATCATGACCATGAAAATAAACACAAACACACATCCTTCATACTCCATATTAATTGCTTGGGGAGTGCTTTGGAGGTGGCATTTCTCTGCGGATCACCAAAATTTTCTCGCGGACCACCAGTGGTCCCTGGCCCACTGGTTGGCGACCACTGCTCTGATGGTCATTTTGAATAATCTTTTTTTAGTGAGTACCTAGAAGCCAAGAGGAACATCTATGCCAAATTTCAAATTTGTAGGCATTATGGTTCTGGAGATTTTGTGATGATGCATGAGTGGTATTTCACTATTATATATATAGATAAGGAACAGGCTGCCATCCTTTGAATAAAATATTATAGTCAAGGTGTAGTTTTAAAATATGTAAACAAAATAAAATGGGAATCTTTTTTTTAAAAAAAGCTTCTGTTTTGTTGTTCAGCGTTTCCTAAATTGAAGGTATTAATATTCCACCTATTTCTTTATATTGGGAAGATTATTCATGAATATAACAGGCTGATTTGGGATTATGTAATCCATAGTTACAGGAATTCAGCAATAGCACCATAAGGTAGAACAAACCATGCAGATTAATTCGTAGATCTGGGACCATGAAAGAGTAAATGGGAGTGTTTGTCTTGCTGAGACCTCCATCCCTAGCCTTAAAAGTTCAGTTTCAGTGGTAGTGATTTTAATGGTATTGATTTCATTGTTGAGTTTTATCGTTTGCATTTTGTTTATTGCAATGAGCTGCCTTGAGTGCTTCTGTACACAGAAAGGCAGCAGTGCAATTTTAATAATAAATAAATACAGGTAGTCCTTGACTTATAACAGTTCATTTAGTAGCTTCAAAGTTACAATGGAGCTGAAAAAAAATGACTGATTTTTTTCACGCTTACAACCATTGCGGCATCCCCATAGTGATGTGATGCAAAATTCAGAGGCTTGGCAAGTGATTCATATTTATGACAGTTCCAGTGTCCCAGGGTCATTAAATCACCTTTTGGGACCTTCTGACAAGCAAAGTCAATGGGGAAGCCAGACTGACTTAACAACCGTGTAACTAACTTAACAAATGCAATGATTCACTTAACAACTGTGGCAATAAAAGTCGTAAAATGGGGCAAAGTCACTTAACTAATGTTTCACTTAGCAACATAAATTTTGGGCTCAATTGTGGTCATAACTTGAGGACTACCTGTAGATAAACAATTCTGCAATAAGTTTAGTTTAGTTTGCTAAATTGTCATTGCACCTCATACAACAAAATCAAACATCATCTTCAAGTGCACATCATGACCATGAAAATAAGCACAAAAACACATCCTTCACCCTCCACATTGAATTGAAAACCATAACCCCACACCAACACTGAACTATACAGTAGAATTCAAAAGAGCTACCGCCCTAAGATAGAAGCTGTTTTTCAGCCTATTTGTCCTTATATTTATTGTCCTGTAGCGTCTGCCAGATAGTAATAATTTAAAAAGGGTGCCCAGGAAGTGATGGATCTTTGAGAAAGTTTTGAACTTTCTTTAGGCAAAAGGAGCTATAAAGCTTTTCCACCACTTTCGGGCAATTCTACTATAAAGTCCAAACGGGTGTTTTGCTCCTTCCAGGAAATGTCTGCAGGTCAGCAAGGCCCAACGAACTGCAAAAGCTTCTTTCTCCCAGACGGCTCATCTTCTCTCTGTTTCAGACAGCTTACGGGAGGTGTACGCACAAGGCTGTAAAGTCCCTTTCTCATTGATTTGAAGTAATACCGCTCCAATAGCCACATCACTTGCATCGGCTTGAATCACAAAAGGAGTGTCCATATCCGGGTGTTTCAGCACTGGTTCTGCAGCAAACAGTCGTTTTAGCTTTTCAAAAGCGGCTTGGCACTCCATGGACCACTCCAGCGGCTTTCCTGGCCTTGGCTTCACCTCCCCTTTTGTTTTCAAGAGATTTGTGATGGGCATTGCTATCTTAGCAAACGTCGGGATGAATTGCCGGTAAAAATTTGCAAATCCCAAAAAGCTTTGAAGTTGTTTTCTGGTGCGTGGTGGAGCCCACTCCAGAACGGCACGCACCTTCTCTGGATCCATCTCTATGCCTTCAGATGAAATGCGATATCCCAAATAGTCAATTTTGTCTTGATGGAATTCACATTTTGACAATTTAGCATACAACTTAGCGGCACAATAGCAGAAGATCTTGAAGGCTGATATCCAGAGCAAAGCGTTGCTCAAAGTTTGGCGTGCCAGCAGCAGGCTGGGCGGCTCACTCTTCTGCGGTTCTGCCAGAGGATCTCTTCTGAGCCCTGCTCTGGCTGCCTGAGGGGACGTGGATGGAGTCCGTTTTAAAGTCAGCTCCCATGCCCGTGCCAGGGCTGTGGCAGAGGAGGGGGGAGCCAGTGCCCTTTGCGCAGATGGGAAAGCGGAAGCACCCACCTCTTGGTGCGGCCCCGTCTTTCCTGCACAAGAGGCCCCGGCAGCAAAAGTACTTGGTGGGAGTTGGGAGGTCTGCCATGACCGGCTGTTAGGAGTGCCTGGTGGCGAGGCATGGCTGCCTGCGGACCACTCCTAATGGCAAGTTGCCCCCCCACCCTCACCCCCATTTCGCATGTTTTAAACTAGGCCTAAATTTGGGGGGAGGGGCTTAATTTAACCTTATGCCTAGAAAACATGCTGGGTCTTCCTATTGGGGGAGGCCGTATTGTTGGAGAAACATGGTAGTTTATTATATTTATATCCCAGCTTTCTTGTGAAAGTGGTATATACAGCATCACCACCTTCACTTTCATTTGGGGCAGGTTATGATAAGAAATAGTTCCCAAAGTTCACATAGTGAAGTTAGGGGCAACTGGAGATTTTAAACCGTGATTCCACAGTCCTGGTTTAGCAACTTTAATTATAAGTACACATTGCCTGTTAAATATAAACATGGTTAATAGGCTTCCAAATATAAAGAAATATGCATAGTTCATGATAATTAGCACCAGTATAGTTTTAATTCCAAAGCCACCTTGGTACAAGTCTATTGGCCAGTGACATCATTGCTGATTTAATAATTCTGCTGATGCTGGCCTTCTATGATCTTGATCATGTGAAACAATTACCTGAATATTTCAACAACTCTTAACAATGAAGATGGTTTATAGGAAAGGAAACTTCAGACAAAAACAGCATTAAGGGTAAGGATATATCTTTCGATAAAGAATAAACAGGTATTAATACAAAATATAACATTCTCATTTAAAACACAGAAACAAGTTTTAAAACTGTACCTCTAGAACAGCCAGTCAATTACAATTATTAGCTTAAAAATTAATTAAGGGGCTGTAGCTAGTGCTGAGTCCACAGCCGCAGAAAAGCCCTTCTATTTTTTGTCAGAAATTGTCCTGACCATTGTCCTGTCCATCTCCTCAGATTCCACGGGCTCGAATTCTTCCCAGATCATCTTGCAAGATCTAGCTCCCACCAGTCCACACACTCTGCTCTAAAGCTAGAATCCAATACAGTATAGAGTGAATGCAATCAATTTTATCTGCCAGATGCAGTTTATTCTTCACAGCAAGCCTTTATCTGGATTCGGTATTTGTCCTTCCAAGGAGGCACTGAGTCACTCAGAACCTCACTAGGATCACTACTGGCAAAAACAATGGGGACACAGATGTAATTACATTTTACCACCCTTATAGCCACAAGGTAGGCCTTAATAGTGGCTCTATTTCATGTTCAATCATCTTTGCTCCCTGTCCTTTGCCAGCAACAAATTGGTCATTCCTTAGCCTGCTTAAGTTTCCTTAATTCCATAATTAAAACATCAGAACATTTATTGATCTATTTTATTTACTTGTTTTTTTAGTATTATAGTGTATGGAATCATTTTGAAATTAAACCACTATATATTTTAAGTCCAAAACAATCATTTTTTTTCTTAATTTTTAAGAAGAAAAACATCATGTACAATGAAGACAGGCTGATGCTTCAATGAAGATTATGTGCAACTGGTGATGGGTTAATATTTGAATTTTATTGAATACCCGCAAAACTCCAATGTGCTTCATATAAATAATGGAAAAGCCTACTAAGCAGCAGATATCCAGGCTACAGTCTCAGGTAGGAAAGAAAATAAATCCCTTTCTTTTAAAAAATTACCAATGGATATAAAATACATATATAGTTTAGAAACAAATAAGCTTATTGGTAAGAAATAAACACAGAGACACAAACATTTTTCTAGTTGCTCTAAAGATTTAGTGCCATTTTTCTTTGTGGCCATCTAGATTGATAGAGATATGAGTTTGGGGGAAATATTTTTCAGTAACATAACCCAAATAGTTGGGAACAAACATCTTATGATTACATTCAAATATTACATGCATGTTTATTGAGAATTTTGACACACTGAACCCATAATAAAGTTAAGAATTGATAACCAAGGTAAATATTTTTATAATTGTTAACCTAATTCTCCATTTACCTTTCTCAGACCTTTTCTTGCTGCTTTGAAAAACTTAGGTGGCCTTTTTCTCACTATCTTGTGTTGGTTTTCATCTAAAACAAAATTAGCCCTCTGACACAATTTTACTAAAATGTTAGATAATAAAAGCCAACTTATAAAAGAAAAAGATCTGTTGGATATGCTAAGTTTTGTTGCACATTGCCACGTTTTAATTTTCTTATTTCGTTTCCTTTTCATGGACTGCCCTCCATTAATTAACATCTGCAATTTTAGAGAACAGAACAATATCTATTTTTATATTTTTATTCAGAAGTCAATCTATAATAATTTATACAGATATACTCCTTCTCTATATACCCGCACTGCAAAGTATTAGCTACATTTCTATTTGGAAACTCCACAAATTCTTCTTGGTTCCTTCTTTTTCTGATTAGAACTGCTCTTCGTAATATGTAGGGTTTTTTCTTTCATTATTTTGATTCCTTTGGGTACCTGAAAAAAAATATTGAAAACTAAAATTAAATTATATTATTCATAATGGGATGGAATGCGTTCAGCCTGATGAGACAAAGGAAACAAGCTCTGTGTTGATTGGCTTTCACTGCTCCCTTTATGCCCCAATCCCTGAAGCTACACATTCAAACCCAGCACCACACAGCCAGGCTTTTTCTAAAGTTCCTCATGGCAGAAAAGCAGTAACCTTTTACTCAGATGCTGGTAAAGCTGTTTTCCTTAGATCTCACATTCTTACAGGTCCATCAACATCTGAGTAAAAGGCTACTGCATTTCTGCCTTGAAGCCAGTGTTCCTGCAGGCCTCGTTTGGTCCAGGTATGCGCAGTGCTGCTGCAGCCTCCTGCTGGCTGTTGGGTGGCTGGTTGAATGAGCAGCTTCAGGGAGCAGGTCAGCCTGCTCTGAAGATCTTCGAAAAGATTAACTAAGTGATCAGAAATGGGGTAGAAAGAAGCAAGTAGAATGCAGTATGGTAGCAAAGCAGTGCCCAATGCCTGGCGCAGGATTGTGTGGAGAAACAACTGTGGGGACCTCAAGGGAGCATGAGATAGTGGGTTGGGAGAGGCCTTGGGTAGTTGGAAGCAGGTGGCCTGTTTTAGCACTAGCATCCCCCTGGCCCATGGTCTTCCCAACTTTGAAATACCTCATGTGCACTTAACAACCTGTGCATTCAATTTACAAATAGATTGGGAAAAGCAGGGTGGGATTAACATGATCCGACCGAATGAATCCTTGGGTTATGAATGTAATGGGCAGGCTCTATTACACTCCTAAATTGAGGATTACCGGCATTGCATAGGTTTCACCCTAATATGACTGAAAAATTAGTAATAAAGAACTCCTGAAACCTAAAAGAAAGGGAAAAAATAGCTTGAGTTCTTTAAAGCAATAAGAGATTCAGGCAAATTGGCTTCTTGATGCTGTTTCCAGAAGAAAGCTCTAATTTGAATTCAATTAATTACAGAACAGCACTAAGAATTTACATTTATCTTTAATCTTTATTAGTGCACAATTGAAAATAATGCAAATTATTAATGATATTGTCTCCTTAAATATCACTATGAATATGCTTCTAGCTCTGCAACTTATGCTCCTTGAAAGAACACTCTATAGTTCAAAAACAACAGTATCTATCTTGCTTTTAATTTTAAAAAACGATTTTTTCTTTTCTCAGGATAATTTCACAGATGTTTATGCTATGGCAAAGTTTTCTCTTCCACCATTAAAACCATCAGGAAAGCTACCATCAGTGTTTAAAGTGCACCTACCACCAATGAAACTGTTAAGCAGGCAAATACCAGAATCTTCAACTATCACAGCTGCACCCTTGCATCAAAATAGAGAATTAAACAAACATTTATCAACTTGTATACCAGAAACAAACCCCATTTTTCTTCTCCCTCAAGTGAATATTTCAGGAAAGAAAATAGGAAGAAAATATAATGAACTCCCTCCACTGACCACTCAAGTCAAACCGACAGAAGCAACTCAGGAAGCAATTTATCTGCAGGTAAGCAATATTCAGGCAGATTCATTTTAAAATACGTTGTTTGGCAATAGGCTAGACAACATTTCAATAACTGTAAAATATACAATGCTGTTTTCAACAGGGAAAAAAGAAAACAGAAAAAAGACAAAACCCATTTATTTCAAATTTAAACCAGAGGTGGTATTGAGCAGGTTCTGACCAGTTCTGGAGAACCGGCAGCGGAAATTTTGAGTAGTTCTGAGAACCGGAAAATCCCACCTCTGACTGGAGATTTTACAGTATCCTTTCCCTGCCATGCCCACCAAACCATGCCCACAGAACCAGTAGTAAAAAGAATTGAATCCCACCACTGATTTCAACATAAATTTATTCAAGCTGAGGCTATGTAATATGGCAGTGAAAGAAAATTACAGTAGAACATTTGATTGTACAAAGGGTTTGCTACATTCATAGGTAGCTTCTGTTGGAAGAAACATCCTTCTGGGTCCAGTTCCAAGTGGCGAAAAAAGACTCTGTATTCATGGAAGTTGCTTGGAAATAAGGTTTAATGGTGGACAGGACTACATGCCTCAGAGCTCCTGGGTGAAAAGGGAAGGGATGCTGAGAATCCCTTGGTTTCATACCCTCTGTTGGGCCCCACCTTAGTGTTTCCTGCTCCTGTGTAAGAAATGTATCCATTGGCTGTCAGACTCCCAGGTGTGAGGGGTCTTAGCTAACTTTGTAGACTTTGTTTGGACCACATGGCTTCACCCAAGTGCTGGCTAATGCAATCTTCCCAGGTGCCATGTGGTGAGATGGGTAATCCTATCATTTCCTGAGGACCTAGCCTTTAATCCCATCACCCAGGAGCTGAAGGTGGGGGTTGGGGCAGGGACTGCAGGAAGCTGTTTTGTCTTTAAAATATATTTCTCCTTTTCTCATCCAGGGAAATATAATATTCTGCTTTTTTAATATTTACTAGAATATTTTATTCTTTCAGGAGAGGGGTGGGTGCTAACTTTCTACACTTTGCTTTAGGAGACTTCTTCCTGGAATGTCTGAACAAAATTCTCAATATACCAAGTGTCAATGTTGTGGTCCATCAAGTGTTTGGAAATTCTGTACATTTAGAATACACCAAGTTTGGGAAGAATGGCACATCTCTTTAAAAAATAAGCATAAATTGGGGCAGAGATTGTTACTGTAATCTATCTCCCTTCCACAATTGTCTATGAAGCTGAATAATTCTGTTATAAAATTACATACTTATATTCCAATCATGCTGTTCTGTTTTTAGGTGAACAATATTATAAACTATTTACCCCTCCCTTTTCTGAATATCTCATCAACTCTACAACCATGACTTTCTTCATCTTTTCTTACAGCTTGACCCACTCTTCATATAATTCTTTTGAAATTTTGCTTTGGTCATTCTTTCCTCCATGACCAAACCTCAAATGTATTTATTTTGTATTGATTGCTCACTTGCACACACCTGTGAGTTCCACAGGTGAACTGCTTTGGTTCTGCTCAGCAGCACTTTATCTGAATTTGCATTCGTTCAACGCCCATTCTTCTTGTTTTACTGCAACGCATCTTCTGGCTGCTTACGCATTGGGCGTCTCCTGCTTTACCATATAACTTAGTGGCCAGAGGCACGCTCTTATCGAATTCTTTTCAAGTCTGGCGAACCTTTGTATTCCCTTGTTAAAATATTAAAATTTAAGCGACCTTTGCGTCACTCAACATTCGAGTTCGCCGTCCTACCCACACCTTGCCTAACGAACAAGCGCCCCGACTTTCCTTTCAATCCAATTCACGACCGCCCTGCTATTTTCCCGCCAGGAGGCGGCCCTGCAGTTTAAGGTTTGATGCAAGGTAATACCTCGCAGGCCGAAGGCGGAAGTTTTTCCAGACCGCCTTTCCCGTTATGCCCCTGGTTTCCGTTGACTCTTCTTTTCTGGGCTGCTTCACCGCTGCCGCTGAAAGCGCGAGGCGAGCGGGAATCATGGCCGCCTCGAAGCCCGTGGAGGCCGCCACAGGTGGAAACGGGACGGGCTCGGGGATCCCGCGCTGGCAGCTGGCACTGGTAATCGGGGTGCCGCTGATTGGGGTCGGAGCAATTTACTTGTGGAACCGACGGAGGCGTGGGACGCGGCCCGGAGGCAAAGGAACTTGCGAGAGGAAGACCCCTGAGGGGAGAGCCAGCCCGGCCTTCACCGACCCTTCAGGGGGTAGTCATCTCGATGGCTCCGCCGGCGGCGACGAAATGGTGAGAGGGGGCGATGGGCAAAATAGGCCTTTCGTTGGAGGAAGAGCGGGAGGCCACCTGGGCGAGCGAGCCACGTGCTTGGGGTGGTGGGGGAGAACAGAGCCCGGCGCAAGTTCGCTGTTCCAGGTCCTTGAAGAGAGGGCGAGTCGGGTTCCGAGGGTCCCTGTTCCAACGGTTCTTTTGGGGCGGGGGTGGGTGTCCTGCGAGGGGTAAAAAAGGACTGGGCCACATGACTTCTTGACAGCAACCTGATTTTCAGCTGTTCTTCAGTCAGCAAGAAGGGGGGGGGGGGCANTCAGTCAGCAAGAAGGGGGGGGGGCAGAGAAATTGGTTTTCTTTGCTGGGCCAGATTTGTCTCTGAGACAGTCGGCTGCTTTTTCGCCTTCCCCAAGGCTTCTCTTGCTATTTTGAATTTTATGAGAAGAGAAATGCACAAATAGTTTTTAATAGAAATGAATATCTTAAAATGCATTAGATTCACATTTTGAATGGCTTATAGGCAGTATTGTGTGTGCTGGAAAAATGCTTTTAAATTTGACATTTTTAAGTGCTGAAAAATAATTTGTTTATGATATGTAAACTTTAACATAATATTAGTTTATATGTAAATTGCATGTAAAGTATATAGAATAGCCATTGTGGACAAGCTAATGTATTTAATTTGTGACACTATCTAATTTGTGGAACTGAGTTCTAAAATTATATGAGAATAAGTGGACTTTTCATAATCCACTTCTTAGACATCATTTTTTCATGTTTCTTTTTGAAAAAAAAAATACTCTGCTGTAAGATTAAAGATCTGCTGGTGTAAGTTTTACTTCAGACTCTTAGTTCTCATTTTATATATCATTTCTTAAAAATATTGATTTGTAGTTAAAGCAGTATTTCATATTCCAGATATGGATACATCAAACTCATGGGTGAAAAGTTATGATACTGTATCTGCATATCAACCATTGCCGTTGCATTCTTTTTCCAGTTGCGCACTATTTTCTTATATAGTTTCAATATATATGTTCAGAGAAATCTATCAAACATGCAGCCAAATTCACTTAGAATTATTTTTTTGGCACTCAAAGATGCTCTAAATTTTCATGTACTTAAGATTGAATGGTATTTATGTACATCTTCTAATTTGAAGACTCTTGACAGTATACATTATTTACAGGCAACATAAGCATTTAAATAAATGTTATGGTGGGAATTAAATATTTCAACATGCCAAAACAAAACTATAATATCAAGAAAACAATCAAGCCAGATAATCTCACTGTAGGCCTTCCAGAATTCAGTTTTCAGAAGTTTTTGGAAGGTCACATAAATGGAGGGCTAACCTAATTTTTGTAAGAAGACTGTTACTTTAAATTGGTGATATCACTGAGATGAGCCTCCAACATTGCAAAAATGAGGAATCACAAAAGCTTCTTTCAGGATGCAGGTATTGATCCTGCAAGTATCTCAATGCCAAGCTATATAGAATTTTATAAGCAACAGTGCATATTTTGAATTACACCTAGCAATTAATAGGAAGCTAGCAGAGAGCTTGGAGTTCCAGATGTAATATGCTTACAATGATCATTTCTAGCTAGAGGAGGGCTGGTACACTCCATACTAATTGAAACTTGAGGCAGCCCCAAGTGCAGCATAATGGAGTAATGCAAATGAATGCTAATGAGTTTTACCCCTGGCTGAATCTCTGTAACCTGAGTATCTTGGTTACACAGTCACAAGTCTAGCAGGCCACTACATCATGGACTGGTCCTTCAGGATCACTGCCATCTCTTCAAGATACAATACCAGAAGAGTCAGAGCAATTTGATGAACAGCCTGAAACTTTGTCTTGCTGCCATTCAATTTTAATCCATTTCACAACATACAGATCCTGATACTCTAGACCAGGGGTGTCAAACTCAATTTTAAAGAGGGCTAGATCAGTGTTGTGATTGTCCTTTGTGGGCTGGGGGGCATGGCCATGGGAAGGGGCATGGCCAGAGTGGTCACGCCTGTGGGTTTGGGCAGGAGTCTCTGATGGGTGAGATGGTGGGTGGGAGGCTCGTCCCACAGAATTAGGTGAAGCAGAGGGTGGGACAGCTCCACCCAAAAACCTTTGCTTGCTGCCCTTTGTGTGTGTTTGTGTGGAGGAATGGTTTCCAGCTGTAAACAGCCTGCAGCCCCGTCAGGTGGTGTACCTTATTGCTCCAGAGCCATTGCCAGCTGGCCGTCCAAGCAGCAAGTGGAGGCTGTAAGAAGGAACATGATATGGACCGCTGGATGTGCTTACTCTGTCCCATTGTTTTGGCTTGCGATTGGAGAGCGGATCACCGCTGGTCATCTTCTCATCCCCCTCATGGTTCTTGCCTTTGACCTGTGCATGGAGCATGTTCCCTTCGTGCACTTGACTGCAGTGGTGGGTAAATGAAAGGAGTGCTGCACTAGCAGTCCCTGCAGGAAGCAGGGGAGGGCGCGACATTTCCCCGTCTGCTAACAGACCTAACATCGGCTCCTGGCCAGGCTGCATCAAAGTGGTGTGGGATAGGAAGTGGCGCCTGTCCAAAGGCTGGAGGAAGAGGGCCTTTGAGCACCAGACACCAGTTCATGCAGCACTCTGCCGACATGCCTACTCTCGCAGAACAAAGCTCCACAATTCCCAAGTGGCACCTTCCCAGAATGCTGGCCAAGCAGGGAATTTGGCTGCAATCTTAAGCTCAGAATAGAAGTGTGACTGGAGGGGGAAGATGCAAGACAGAAGGCTGCCTTCAGTCCAGGGAAGGGACCACAGCCTTTGGGGCTCCATCTGAAGGAGCTCCATTGGTTGGGCAGTGCCCCGAAAGCTCTCTAGAGCTGCTGCTCAGCTTTCCATTGCCGAGCAGCCCTGGTGAAGGAAGTGCATCACTGGGGATCTCTATTCCTGGGAGCTCCTGGTTGGCAACTCCACCACCACTCAGCAGACTCACTCAGCCCAAAGGAGGCAAAATGGCCAGCTAGAAACCAAGTAGAAGTGATAAAAACACACCCAGTACCACTTACTGAGCAGAAGTGGTAAAAGCATGCCCATTCTCAGCAGGCAAAAGGCGGCCACTGCGAGTGGAGAAAGCTCAATCTGCCTCTGTTCTATGGCTGCCCAAGCCCAGCCAGGATCGCATGCCTACTTCTCCCCAGTCTCTGCTTGCCTGGGTAACCAGGGCTCTGATGGGGATCTGGCTTTCCTCACTTATATTGGCTGTTTTTTAACCTGGGAATGGGTGTGCTTTTTCCATTTCTACTCGGCCTTTCTAGCTGGTTGCATTGCTTCCTTCGGGCTGGGCGGACCTGGTGCTCTGGACAGCAACAGCAGCAGCCTAATGGATCTATACGACCTGCTGGTGGCCTCGGTGATGCCAAAGTGCATTGGATGTGTGAGGAGAACACTCTCCACCCACAGGCCAAGGGCAAGACCCATGAGGGGGCCAAGGAGATGATCAACAGCAACCTTTCCAACCGCAAGCCCAAAGACATGGGATGGAGTAGGTAGCAGCCGCCCCACACTCTCCTCACCTTCTCTTTGCCTGTAGCGGCAGCAGTAGCCGAATGCAGAGGCACAGGAGAGGCACGCGGCTCGACCTGCAAGTGCATCAGGCAGCCACCTGCACTGTCCCAGCCACAAGGGATGGAGCAGGCACATCTGGTGGTCCACATCATGTGCCTCCGCCGCCTGCTGCCAGTGCTGCCATGCCTGTTTCTTGGAGGGCCAGCTGTCGAGTTCCTACTGCTGGACACTCCCTTCCCCCTGACGTGCGCACACACATACCTGAAAGGCTTGTAAGGGCAGCTATCCTGGAAATGGTAAGGGGCTGGCTAGTGGTGCTTCAGTCCTGCACTCTCATCCTGGTAGGCGCGCATCTCACTTCGCCCGGTTCATGCTATCCCAGCAGGCACATGTGTGCACAGGATGTGAGCGCACGTGTGTACAGACCCGGCGCAGCCCATCCCAGAAGGCGCACATGTGGCCGCCTCCTATAACGTTGGGCCTCTGCGAGCGTGTGCTTGCTTCCTACTGTGCACATGGCATGCCTGCTGGGATGGCATAGCACAGGCCTGTGCATGCGTGCACCCACCTCCTCCTGGGCACATGCACGCTCACTGGGATGGGAGGGGCCAGGACAGGCTGAAGTGATGCAGGCTGGATCCTTACAGTGCAGGTGAGATCCAACCATGTCACAGGCTGGATCTGGCCTATGAGCCTTGAGTTTCCCATCCTTTTTCTAGACAGTAGAAGAAAATATTAATAACATCTCCTGTCTAACCTATTGCAAATTGCTTGAAGGTAAAGGCAAGGTCCAAGGATATTTGGCAGTATATATTGGGCAAGTCTCAAGATTACCTGGGACAAGCCCATGGTCACAATAACAGCCATGAAACCCACTCACCAATGCATGGAAGTTGATATACCAGGCAGTGAGGAAATACCACATCAGCCTAGAAACAGGTTGAGAAACTTATGCATGGTGGGTGCTTATTTGTCATCCAAATGAACATAAGGCATTCATATCCTCCATAGAATCATAGGGCTGGAAGGGAACTTGGAGATCTTCGAGTTCAAGCCCTTGCCCAAGTCAGGAGTTCTTATAATAACACCCTGGACAAGTGGTTGCCCAATCGTTTCTTGAAAAGCTCCAGTGCCACAAGCTGTTCCATTGAGTAACTGTTCTCACTGTCAGGAAATTCCTCCTTATTTCTAGGTTTAGTCTCCCTCTGGTGAGCTTCCATCCATAGTTTCTTGTCCTGTCACTTGAAGGCAGAGATTCTAGTCACAGGTGTGCCACTTTTGAGGATCAATGTTTATCCTACTTCCTAGTAACTGATGTCAAGACTATTGAAGGACCCAAAAGCCAATTGGGCAAATCCTGAATGAATAAGATTTCTATCCTGGCACAATTAGGTTTTGATCATATGTGTCACATCTGCATCTTTATACCAAATGACAAGTTGATTGGTTTTTATGGTTTATAGATGTGTTGTTTCCCATTAGGAACTTAAAATTGAAAATTACAATGATCTGACCATCAGAATTCAGGCCACCACACCACTTTTTTTTTTAATCAGATTATTTTAAATTATTTAAATTATTTTATTTTAAATCAGATTGTGACAAACATATTGCCTGGGATTCCCAGGACAACTTTTTCATAATCTGGTAAATATTAGTTCCTTCAAGTTAACAGCTCTAGGATTTGTGCTATATATAGTATTGGGAAAGAGCCTTAACTTAAAATGTTTGAAAAAGCTTTTATCTTGCAATAGTAATTTCTCCAAGCTCTGAACCTATCATCAAAACATTACTATCCACAAAAAGGAAAGTACAGTACTGTATCAATAGACTTAGGAGATCTGTAAGATTTAGAGAAATAGCTTGAAGGGGAAGAATCCTTACAGAATGTCTGGCAATTAAGTTTACTTAGTGACCACAGAACAATTGAGAAAGAGGCAACAGAAAAAAAAATATTGGGGACGGATGGAATGAAGTATGGGATAGAAGTGTGAAAACATTAAGTTTGCAATTATTTTCTGAAGAAACTGGTTTGCAGTTTTATAAACCAGGTATACTTCTATAAGAAAATTAAGTTACACCTATATATTTTGTTAAGTAATGATGGCTTTATATGTGTAAACGATATTACAAACAGATTTCTGTGCTGTCCAAACTGAATGAAGGTCTGATACAACTTTCATTCCCATCTTTTTGACATATTAACAGATGATGAGATATGGAGAAGATAAATGGTTAGACAGTAGTAAAACTGCTGTTGATTTAAAAATATTTCTGCCAAAGGATTGCTAAGAGGGTAGAACCCAGAATTTTGTTTGATTTGCTGGAAATTTTAGAAAAGAAAAAAAACCCAGTAAAAATAGAATATTTTTTTATTCGGAGGAAGAAAAAGCCATGTTTTTTTTCTTTGCAACGGCTATTTTTCTCTATTTTTTAAATCAATCTTGCAACCACGAACAAGCAGAAAAAGCTGAATAAAATTACTTGTTGCTTATTATCTAGCTAAGAGGTTGCTGACAATACTTTTCACAGAGGTCAAGAGACACTTCTGGTAGACAGAAGAATAACATTTTTTTATTTTTAATAAAGTATAGGTCACAAATTTATGTGTTGATGTTACAATGACCTTTGGAAAGTTCTATGGCTAATCTTTGTATTAAAATCTGCTGGTATGCAAAGAAATGTATGTAGTAACTGCTGTTTAGATGCTGAACTTTACAAATGACTTGAAGGTTTATGAAGTCTTAATCAAAGTTGGCTTCTATTTTCATTTGTAATAATTCATAAAAGTGATTTTTATTTTCAGAGTCCTCTAGATAAAGCACAGGCTGCAAAGAACAAAGGCAACAAATACTTTAAAGCTGGAAAATATGAGCAAGCTATTCAATGCTATACTGAAGCCATCAGTTTATGTCCTCCTGAAAAAAATAGCGACCTTTCTACATTTTATCAGAACCGAGCTGCGGCTTATGAACAATTGGTATGAAAATATTTAATCTATATTTAAGTTCATTTGCGATTAAAATATAGTTTCCACCTGTTTCTTATACAATCAGAAGGCACATTGGACACATTGCAAAAAATAAAATAATGTATCAAATTGCCTAGATGTTAAAAATGGAAGTTTTGGGTTTTGAAAATGTTTACATTTTTAAAAATGAAATTCTCTTGGTTTTAAAAATGATAACAGAACTTTGAGTGGTTGCAGACATAGCCATGTCTCAGCTCTCATTTCATATTTTCCTGCTGCTTAAATATTCTTATCTATATTTCTTCCCCAATACATTATACAGATTTTTTTTAGTATTGTTTTTCAATTTGGCCCATTTTGGGGGGGAATATTCAGTGCCAATAACAGTTTTTAAAATACAGAATAAAAAAATTAATTAAGAATTACTAGTCTGACAAAAGATTGAGGTTAAAATCTTTATGGTAGTATACTTAACAGTTTGGAAGCAAGCAAAAATTGTGTGCTAGAAAGCATTTGAAGACCTGGATCAGGAAATTGCTAATGCTTTTTTGAGAAAGGGTATAATCCCCTTATACTAGAGTAACATTTCTACTAAAACTGATCTGGTTAATAGTATTTCCAATTAGTGGTGATGACTTATAATGTTATATATCATCAAGCACTACTTTGCCAAGGCTGAAACTGCCCATGCGGTGAAATGAACATGAGAAAACCTGCTGAGAAAACCCTTGGTTTATATCATGTGAAATGGACGTGGACGAGATGGCAAGCCTTCTCTCTTATGGCCCTCCATTTTGGAATTTCTTGCTTGTAGAGATTTGAGCAGCCCCTTTCCTCCTGACTTTTTGTAAAACTTTTCAGCAACATTGTGACCACACTTTTAGCTAGAACTTAAAGTTTGCCATAGCCATCTAGAGAGGGTTTATTAACAACATGAAAGTATTCGCTGCCCAACACTGCTTTTTTTTTTGTAGTTTTAAGAAAGTAAAAATGTAAAAATGAAAGAAAAAAAGAGATGCAAAAATGCAAAAATTGCATGCCTAAAAAGTGACTCTTTTATTAGTGTGTGTCTAATCACTAGTCAGGGTTACAGTTAAAATTAATGAGTTAGTACTAGTGATCATCAAGTTATAGTGATGTTTGGGAATGGAATTTGTGTCTCTAATCAATGCGGTCATAAAGTGCAACATCACATGACTGCATCAATTAGTAACAATTCTGGCATTCCCCATTTACATCATTAACCAAATTCCATTGGTTGTTAGCCAATGATCCATCCTAACCAAGCACAAACCATTCCAGACTTGGTTCCTCCTAGACTTGAGTCTTGATTCTTTCAAGATAAGGGATTGCTTCCTGTCAACTCCCCCAACTACCTATTCTTCCCAATCACTGCCTTTTTGACTACCCTGTATTTGCCTTGCAGGGCAGCAGACAATTCCAAAAACCATGCTGCAGCTCAGAGGCTTTTTGGCATGCTGCAGCTCTGAGGATGCTAGATGTCCCTGAATTGCAATGCAAAGTTGCAGCTACTCTGGGAAGTCTCAGCTGCTCAGCCCAGCCCAGCAATATGGCATGGTGTGAAGGTGTGAAGCACAGACATCCTAGGAAGTCCCAGGCTGTCCCATTGGCCCGGGCAAAGTTGTAGCCCCCCCAGGAAACACAAATGCCCTAATCCAGTCCCACGTGCAGTCAGCCTCAACACCCTGAACTCCAAGGCTCCTGTGCTATGCCACTCCACCTGTCCTCTGTCTTCTTATTCCTGCTCCTAACCATGGCATGCCTGCCCTGACCCTTTATGAGACAGCTTCTGGCCACTTGAGGACAATCCTTCCTAGGTCTTGTGAGAAAACCACTATGTGTGACCTTGGGAAGAAAGACTCATACTCAACAGCTACCTTATGAAGAGCCAGGGTAGACATTTTTGATCAGTTGGGACCACAGAATGCAGGGACCCAAAATGGTAAAATGGGGGAAGTTCAGCAGGAGTGGGTGGGTTGAAGCCACTTTGCAGTTATAAATGCAGGCTGGCTACCAAGCATCTAAATTTTAAGCATGTGACCATAAGGGCACTACAGCCACTGTAATCTCAGGGACTACTCACAAATCGCTTTGTTCAGTGCCATGATCACTGAACCAATGATCACTAAGTGAGTATTACCTGTATAACATCCATGATTTTAATAACACTCATGGAATTCTCATTGGAAGTTTATCTGATAACTGGTAACTGACATGTAATTCAAAAGGTTTTGAGTGAGTCAAGCAGCTGGATCCTATAATTTATTTTTCATATTATTTAATATATATTTCCTTGACCCTCTAGCTCCTGGAGTTTAGCTTCATAGTGCAATTTTGAAATTGAAAATGTTCTATGCTGCATTCCATAAAAATCAGACCCTTCACTGATGTTTCAGTCGTGAAACTTCATAGTAATTATGATTACAGTTGTAGAATACATTTACATTGGTTGCACTGAAAACTGGGATTTATTGAATATGCAGCAATTAGAAAAAAATATTTCATATTGAAAGCTAAAATAAAACAGCATAATATTTATGTTACAAGTATTACAAATCTATAGCAATATTATTATTTTTATTTGGACCAATAGGTTAATTTGTTATTTTTGTATCTATAGCAAAAATGGAAAGAAGTGGCTCAGGACTGCACAAAGGCAGTTGAACTTAATCCCAGATACGTGAAAGCACTTTTTAGGCGTGCAAAAGCACATGAGAAACTAGACAACAAAAAAGAATGTTTAGAAGGTGAGTATTCTGTACATTAAAATATATCATTATTAAACAGAAATATTATTTAATTTAAGCATTAAATAAAATCTGTTCTTCAAGCACCTGGTGATATGAGAATTTGAAGAGGTTGATTTGGGAATAAAATTTGTATAGGTGTCAAGCTCAGGAAATCAGGAGCCCAGCCAGTTCAAATGAATATATAGGTTTATTGTATACTAAAGCGCTCTACAAGAATCTGAACTACTAATGGCCAAAGCAGATTTTTGGTAGGTAAGAGTTAATGGCATTCAAGTTGGGCTGGGCTTAGATCTATTGTGGATGGGAAGAGACTGACTGATGACACCTTTGGCCCTTCTCATGGGCTCAGCTGTTCATCTCCAAAATCAGGCTTAATTGTTCTATATAGGATATAGAGGATATAAATCTACTTGGTAACATTTCAAGAACTAATGGATTAGAAATTTGTCTTTATGTTTCCAGATGTTACTGCGGTTTGCATTTTAGAGGGCTTTCAAAATCAGCAAAGTATGTTGCTAGCTGATAAAGTTCTTAAACTTCTTGGGAAAGAAAAAGCCAAAGAAAAATATAAGGTATGATTTGTTCTCTATAATGGTAAAACTTTAGCTTTCTTAAAGGGTTACATGAATATAGTTGTGCTGGTAAAGTTGCAAGAATATTCAAAATACAATTCTTTTTTAGTAATATTAACTTCAATGAAATGTCATAGAATTTATATGAACACATTTAAATGTTATCATTAGTTGACTTATAACAACTGTGAAATATCTTGTTTTGATCATGTAATAGAAGTCACTAAAATGACACTTGGGTCTAGTTTGCAGCAATCAAATACTTAAATATGACCTTTTAACTATTGTTTGAAGGCAGTTGGCTGCCATGGCACTAGGATAACTACAAGTTTACATAAATATGAGAAATATTGTGTATATGAGAAGCATTCCAATATATAAATATGAGATACACATAGATACATGTGATACAAATATCACTTTGACAAGTATCTCATATTTAAAATCAATCAAATGTTTAGAGTTCAAGTAGGAAGGATTTTTGCTCCTGAACAAGGCCTCCTAGAGTCTCCCCACCTCTCACCCCTAAGGCATGCCATACTCCTTATCTCAGACTCTGTCCTCTTGACAACCCTTGAGATTGCTTAATGACAGGTAGGGTAGGCATTGTGGTGGTTGACTTACGTAACATCTCATTTAATGATCACCTTGTTCAGTGACCAAGATTCTGGTTTCAATTATGGTTTTAAGTCAAAGACTACCTGTATGTAGTTTTGCAGGGATGAAAAACACATCCAAAAACTAGCAGGGACAAATGGAAGAGAAATAGAAAAGGGCTATTGAAAATAATGTTGTTATTTTGTTTAAATAATCATTAATCATCAAGATAATTTTAGTAGGATCTTGGATATAAGTGAATACTGTCAAATGAAATATCTCTCAATGCATATTTTAAAAAGTTTATGAACATAGATAGAAATACCTGTTAATGAAATATTCAGTCAGTACACCAACATTGCAAAAAAGATCATTTTAGCTGGGGTCTAAATAATGACAGAAACATCTCCATTGAATGAATATTCTTGAGAATGGGTCTCTAACACTTACATTATGCAAAAAATGGAATCTTGGATTCTGAGAAAATCAAACAGGATGAAAAAGCTATAATTGGCAGAAAAGTTTAGTTGGATATATTTATAGCTAAATTCTGAACATACTTTGATATTTTATTTATTTTATTTCTTTAATAACATTGACTGGTTTGCCTTATTCAAATTATTACTGTTTACCTTTTTATAGAACCGGGAACCTTTGATGCCTTCACCACAGTTTATCAAATCTTACTTCAGCTCTTTCACTGATGACATTATATCTCAGCCTCTTCTAAGGGAAGAGAAATCAGATGAAGATAAAGATAAAGAAGGAGAAGTCTCCATAATAAAAGAAAAGTAAGTGAGCAGTTAAGCAACTAAATTTCCAATACAGATTGTAGCATAGGATACATAAATATTGTATTTTTTGAAAGAGAAATGGGTTTCTGTAGATACACAGTAAGAGATTTACTCACTGTGAGACGCAGCTTATTTTTAGTTATGGTGGTCACATTTAGTAATAAAATGTTGAAAAGTCATTCTGGGGAGGATGATTGATTTTCAGTGGAGTGGAGGAACATTTCAAATGCACAAGCAATTGAGCTTGCTTAGTTTTGCTTAAGGTAAGAATATGGATCTGTATAATGACAATCTTTTTAATTGGGAGCTGCCCAAAGTTGATTAGAAGATTGGTAGCTATCTAAATATTTTAAATAAATAAAAAATAATAGAAAAAATGTAGAAATGGACAGATGTGCACATATTTAGAATTGCTTGGTTCAACGTATTCTTATATGGATTGGGAATTATTAGAATCTTACTAGACCAATATTATCACAAAATGATATTACAAAATTTTCTTTCATCTAGGTTTTTCAGAAATAGCTTGTAATGGTTTTGATTAGAACTACAGAAAAATTTCTCTTGCGTATTAATAACTGCTTTTCACATTTCTTTCAGCTGTGGCTATTTAAAGGCGAAGAAATATATGGAGGAAGAAAATTATGATAAAATAATTAGTGAGTGTACAAAAGAAATTGAAACTAAAGGAAAATATATGGCAGAAGCTTTGCTATTAAGAGCTACATTCTATTTACTTATTGGTAATGCAAATGCTGCCAACCCTGATTTGAATCAGGTTATTGTTATGGAAGATGCAAATGTAAAAGTAAGTGTTTTGTAGATTTTAGAAAATATTTCTGTGATAGTGACATTCAAGAAGAGAAGTGATTGTGTTCTCTTATCCCCAGCTCTATTTCATATGGTTTTCAGGAGAAATCATAATTTTAGAACAGATGTGAAATTTACAAAAATCCCTTCCCTTTCTAGAAGAAGTATGATAAGGGAAACCGTCATAGTTCGAGGGAAGCAATTGAAGATATTTTATGGTGGGCTGAAAAATATTGTATGTTTTCTCTAGCTTCCATTTTGCCCCTAGAACTGCCTGTTTTCACATGACAGTATAACAGGATCAACTCTTTGCTACACATACTCTGTGCTCTAGACTTCATAATGTAATGTTTAATATTCAGTGTTTATTGTAGTAAATAGTTCCTTCAAGTATTCCACTTCTCAAATGTTGCTTTTGATAAAACTCTTGCAGACACTTTTTCCTGGCCTGGAAATAATACTATTTGCTGTATCATCCCTTTTTACTGCCTCTTCATGGAGGTCCTGCAACTGTTATGACCTTTGGCTGTTGTAAAGTACACCAGTCTGAATGCACTGCTAATATGCTTTCTGTAGTTACTTGTTTAGACTATATGTGATGTGTTTTAATTCTTATGAGTATATTAGTTTTCATTGGAAGGATACTAGCAATCAAGCGTTTAGAAGCTCTATGAATTAGGGATGGCGTTATTTTGAGAAATAATAGTGTCCAGCACTGTGTTCCAGCCATTTTGTGACAGAGACAAAAAAGTCCAAAAGAAGAGATTTAAAATTTTACCTAAGCTACCAGTGCAGAGTTTTTAAATCTAAAATGAAACTGTTAAAAAGATACTTCTGTAATAAGACTGAAATATCTAGGAAGAGAAATGCATAGCAGTTTTAATTCTTCTCAACAGCTTCGTGCTAATGCCCTCATTAAACGGGGAAGTATGTATATGCAACAGCAACAGCCTGTGCTGTCTACTCAAGACTTTAATATGGCTGCTGATATTGATCCTCAGAATGCAGATGTTTATCATCATAGAGGACAGGTAAGGATTATTCTACCACCTTAATTTTTTTCTCATTAGATGTTTCATTGTATGGATAACTCCAGGAGAAAAATCGCAACAGACTGAAAAAAATAAGTGGTAACTACTGTAATTGTGTACTGAATATTGAAGTGATAATTCTACATTCATCAATACCTTGGTAGAGGTACAAGTTTAATATTAATGACATGAGAGAGGTTACATGACTTATAAACATTTGCTAGGGTTCTAAAGAATTCAACCATGTAATGCAGGTTAAGTTAGTATGTTTTTACTGGTAACAGTATTACAGTGGCACTTTTACTTTCATTTGATGAAATTATGCTGAAGGTTTTTGTCTTTTTCAGCTAAAAATTTTGCTTGACCGGGTAGAAGAAGCTGTAGAAGATTTTGATGAATGTATCCGTTTGCGCCCGGATTCTGCCTTGGCGCAGGCACAGAAATGTTTTGCTTTGGTGAGTATTTGAAAGTTTGTTAGGCTTTATTGTAACATAATCTCATAATCTCTCTTATTGTTGGAAAAATAATATCATTTATAGCAAGTTTAGAAGTTACACTTAACAATTACCTGGGAGTGAGTATGTAGGCTTTATATTAAGGCTTTTTTAAAAACTCAACAATTTTTTTTCTTTGCAGTATCGTCAAGCTTATACTGGAAATAATACTTCACAAGTACAAGCAGCAATGAAAGGTTTTGAGGATGTTATTAAGAAATTTCCAAGGTGTGCTGAAGGTTATGCATTGTATGCTCAGGTACATAATTTCTTTAGTCCCTTATTTAAAATCTCATCTGCTATCATGAACCAGCTCAGTATCACATATTCTTGTAAGAGATGCTACATGCAAAACACAGTAGGCGATCATGCAAATATGTAAGTGCTAATGACTAAAAGATGTATTAGGAGAACATAGCATGGTAGTTTCAGAGGGTTCTGGATGAAATGGCTTATCTGCAACTCCTGCAGTCAGGCTTCATACCTGGTTATGCAACAGAAACAGCATTTGTCGTATTTGTAACTGAGAGCAGGATTTTGGCTCCTTTTACCAAGGCAGTCCCAATTGTAGCAGGTCCAACCCACAGCTTCTCCTTTATGATGCACCACCAGGCTTAGTACTTAGTACTCTCGACAGTCTTTTTAATATCTTCATGAAGCCACTGGGTGAGATCATCTGAGATCCCAGGATGAAGTATCATCTGAGTGTTGATGATGTGCAATAATATAGCTCTGTCCCAGGTATCCCAAGTGTTATTGTCACTACCCTTTCGCAGTGCCTGGAGGCTGAGTGGATCTGGATGGTGGAAAACAGACTTCAGCTGGACTCTGCTAACACCTGAGTGGCTATGGGTGTAACCTAGGGATCTGGAAGTTTAGCAACGTCCGTTCTGGATGGGGTTGCGCTGCCCCAAACAGATCTATGCACAACACAGATTCTCCTAAATTCACAACTCCTGCCCAAAGAGTACATGGAAGTTGTGGTAGGAGAGTCTTTGCTGCATCCTTTCCTGAAAAATGGGGCCTGTGCTCACTCATACTATGATCATCTTTTGTTTAGAATGTTGCAGTGCATTGTACATGGGGCTACCTTTGAATAATATTTGGAAGCTACAACTTGGTACAGGACACGTGATGACCCGGTATAAGGCATGAAGGCCACACAGCCAGTTGAGAGTTCAAGCTCCCTTCTAATGCTCCAACTTTCCCCCAAACGCTCCCACATTATGCAAGTCCCAGAGCAAAGCACTCTCACACACATACAGCAGGCCCTAGCTGTGAGTAATCCAGCAAAACACTCTTATCACAATGGCTTCAAAGCAAGAAGTCCAGCAAGGCAAAGGAACAAGGAAATGAATCCACGAAGTAAGGAATAAGCAAGAAATCCCCAAAGGAAGGAAGAAGCAATGAGTCCTGCAAAATCTAGACATTGGCAACGGCGCACAGAACTCCACAAATTCAGTGATTGTTCCCAACAAATGCCCCTCCCCACGCAGTGTCCTTAAGTCTCAGTCCCCAGGTGTGCCTTGTGAAGAGGGGCTGGGCACTCTCCTAAGTTGGTGAGCCGGCCTGCGCTATTCCCACCTCCTTTCCACTCTCAGGGATCAGGAGGGGGCGGTCCTTGCTCATAGCCTGAGCTCTGGCACCCCTAATTTCACTGCATTCCCTCTCTCGGTTGTACTGTCCCCATTCCTCCCTGCTGGCAAGCTGTTCCAAGCCAGAGGGGCCTGGGGATGCCTCATTTTGTTCCTCCCAGCATTCCTCCGAAGCCAATGAGGCCACCCCCTCAACCTGCATTGGCCCCAGCTCCTGCTTGTCCTCTGCGGATTCAGGCTGCAACAGAGGCATGCTATGTGGACAGTTTCAGAGGGCCCTACAGATATAACACTGCTGTTAAGCGAGCCACACTGGCTCCAGTTTGCTTCTGGGTCCAATTCATGGTGTTGGACCTTTAAAGCCCTTCATGACATGGTTCTAGGTTACCGGAAGAACTGTCAATAGGTTTGTCCTGCCCCATTCATTCTGGCAGAAGGGGCCTTCTCCTGATTTTGTCAGTCAGTGAATTTCAGCTCACAGGATCTTGGAAAAGAGCTTTTACTATGGTACTCCTCAGCTTTTAGGACATCTTGCTGCTAGAAATGAGATCCACTTCCAGCCTCCTGGCCTTCCAGAAGGGCCTCAAAATCTAGTTCTGCTGATTAGCCTGGCACCCCTATGGGGTTATTTTATGCCCGAGGTGACTGGTGGAATAAGGTCCCACCTCTGTACTTCTTGGGTACTTAATTTGTAGTTTTGTCTAATTAATGTTAATGTTTTGAATGTTTGTATATTTGTGTCTTTATTGTAAGATAGCCAGAGATGCTTTAGACAGTGAGATTTTAATAATAAATTTAATAATTTAATAATAAAATATTTTATTACTAGGCCTCTTGTAAAATATTCACTCGTGGATGAACTATGTTATTGTGTCTCCATGCAGGCATTAACAGACCAACAGCAGTTTGGCAAAGCTGATGATATGTATGATAAATGTATAGATCTTGAGCCAGATAATGCTACTACCTATGTTCATAAGGGGTAAATATTTGTTTTAATATTAATTTCACATGCAATTATATTTTAATTATGCAGTAGCAATTCTTATACAGTTAATACAGTAATTATAGTACAGAATAATACTTCGCTCAGTGTATCATAAAAATAGCTGGATTTTAGCCCTAAATTCTATTACTGTGGATCATAGTCTGAAATTGTTGATTTAAGCATCAGATGTGAAAGTTGAAACATTTACATTGTTTCTGTTTGTCAGTTGCTTAACTACTAAATGGGTTAATGAGATGCCAAATATTCATATTACTTTTTTTCCCTCTCAAATATGATACCATGAATTTAGAATGCCAGTTTGGTAGATCTGTGTGCAGTGACAGAAAGGATCCAGTGCTCAAAAGGTCTTTTTTAAAGAAAGTGATTACAAGTAGTTCCTGACTTATGACCATTCCTTTAGCAACTGTTCAGTTATGATGGAACTGAAAAAAGGGACTTACAACCAGTTCCAGAACTTACACCAATTGTAACATTCCCATGGTCACATGATCACAGTTTGGGCACTTAGGATTTACAATGGTTGCAGCATCCTGGGGTCACATGATAGCCATTTGCAACCTTCCCTGCCAGTTTGCAATAAGTCAATGGGGAAGTCATTGTATATGACAAAAAGACTATAACATCGGTTGTAACCCACTTATTGCCCACATTACTTAGTGACAAGTTCCAGTCCCAGTTGGGGTCATACATCGAGGACTGCCTGGGGAACCAAAGTGTTTTAGCCAAAAAAAGGAGATGAAGGAGATATGTAAAATGATGTTTGGTATGGACAAAAGTAAATTGAGAGAAGCTTTTTTCTCTCATTTTCAAAACATTACAACTGGGCTCATCCAGTGAAGCTGTACAGAAACAGATTTAGATCAGGCAGAACAAAATATGTGTTGATATGATCCCGTAAAGTTCATCATTGCAAGAGTTTCATAATGACCAGTAATTGAGTAGTAATCTATCAAGGGTAATTTTGATTTGTTGGTTATTTTGTATCATTATTCTTTTGAATAACTGTGATTGTAAATTGTAGCAAAAATAGGGACATGATGATTAGCTTTCTGCTTCATCTAAAAGGTATCCGATTGGCTATTGTGCAAATGAATCCCAGACTAATTCAGCAGGACTGTGTTCTTATGTTTGTCTTTCATGCACATGAGTTGTAGACAAACATTCACCATTGATCTGTAATGATTTTTTTCCAGTTTACTTCAGCTTCAATGGAAGCAAGATTTAGATAAAGGTTTGGAACTTATAAGCAAAGCTATTGAAATTGATAACAAATGTGATTTTGCATATGAAACTATGGGAACAATTGAAGTGCAAAGGTAAATATTTTTTCCAAGTTTGGTATCTAAAATTCTGAATTATTGTTGGAAACAATATACAATAAATTGTTCTTAATAGCTGTAGAATTTCTGCATTAGATTAACATGTTTAGTACAGGCAGAGTTGAATGTTAAGAAAGAAACCATTTTTGTGGTTATATTGTATAATCATCAAATGTTCCCATTATAAATTTAATGATAAAATGTTTTCATAGTCTTTCCTTAGATCAGATGTGCCTAATCTTTTGAGCTTTTTTGGAGGTGGACCTGCAGCTGTTTCTAAAATTTTATAATTTATATTTTTTAATGTTCAATTAAACCTCATATCAGTTGTAGAACTATTTTTAAACTTTAAATGTATGTGATTGATTTCAACTTATTGCTGTATAAATTTTTGCTTCTTTGTTTATAATATATTTTTCACGATTGCAGGGGCAATCTGGATAAAGCCATTGAAATGTTCAACAAAGCTATTAATCTAGCCAAATCAGAAATGGAAATGGCTCACCTCTATTCACTCTGTGATGCTGCTTATGCCCAAACAGAAGTTGCTAAAAAATATGGATTGAAGCCACCAACACTGTAAAAGAAAAAAGAATAGGAGGGGAATGATCTTTTAAAAAGTAAAGCTGCCAACTTCAGCCTAGTCCTAAAGACACTATTGCAGTGTGTTGAATGGTGGAAGTTACTTTTTTTTTCTTCTGTTTGTGCTGTTGTAATTCTGTTAAATGTTTAAGTGTTGTGGGAATGGCTATTCAAGAAAGAAAGCAATTCCCCCCCTTGCCCTCCCCCATCAAATAATTGTTAGAGGAAACTTAAAAACAAAAATACAAGGGGATAAAATATTATTTTGGCCATGCAAATGAAAATCTTTCAGACTCATTTTTTTAGGGTTGTGAATGACTGGCTCTAACCACAAGAGTGTTATGCAACATGCTATTCCAGGGGTGGGCCACAATGGCCCCTCTACAACCTGTGGACTTCAGCTCCCAGAATTCCTGTCCCAGCCATGCCCAGGAATTGTCATGATTATGCCATCTCAGGAATTCTGGGAGTTGAAGTCCACAAGTTGTAAAGGGGCCATAATTGCCCACCTCTGTGCTATTCTGTTGATTTTAACAATAGTGCTATGTATTTTATATATATAAGAATCCTTTTTCATTATTTTAGGTTTGGGGAAACAACAAAAATTGTAAATTGTTTGATGGGAAAGATTTTTGGGCAATTGGTACTAAAACTTTCTTTTCCCAAAAGATCTCATGCAAACATTTCCTTACTTCCCTTTGATTTCTGTTTCATGTGAAACAGTGGCTGAACTGGTTTTCAGGATACTTCTCTCAAATACTTTATAAAACTTGTACAAAGCCTTCAGAGCTCTTTTGCTGTCATATGGGGATGTCCTGTGTTCCGAAAGCAAATTATTTTGATTTGAGCATTCTTAGAATTTTATCATTAAACTGTTTTTCAAAAAAACAATAACAAAATTGCATAGTCACTACCCAAGAAATCCTGGGACTGTTCAAAACAAAATGCTACAATTGCTGTGTCATACAAGTAAGAGCTTAGAGCCTTGGAATCAAGCTTAATTCAAAGGGCCTGACTGATTTGGAAAATATAGCTAATTATTCTTTCATGAAATATTTCTTGTATTGATACTATAGTACACAAAATTTAGTTGTGTTTAAACAGTCTTACTCTGAATTAGAGTACTTAGAAAATTAAATATTGTGTTATCAGTTGTTCCACTGTTGTTTGGAAATTCAATCCATAATTCTTGTAGTGCTGTTTCAATTTATCTGAAATGCATTGTATAGCACATTTGAGTATTCCTTCATTGGAATATCTTTTTGCTACCAATGCCAAAGAAATAAAATCGTACTTACAATGTTTTCCCTCAAAGATAATTGTCTTTTTCACTTATTAAAAGATGGCGGCTGACCTGGAATGATTGAGTAGTCAAATAATATTGCTCAGTGTTCAAGTTAGAATTTCAATGCTTTAAAAAAAAGTGATGCAATGAAACTTTATTTCCTATATCTAAATCTCCATTTCCCTGCATCATATTTTCAAAGGGGTTTTTATTTGCATGGCTATACAGGCACTTCTCTCTTGAAAGTAATGAAGAATTAAGCATGCGTGATCAAATACTTGCATTCCAAATTATCAAAATTTTGCCTGTTGTTCAGATATTTGAAGTTGCACTGATACAATGCATATGATTCTTTTTGTAAATGACGTACCCATGTAAAGCCACCAAATAAATATTATGTTCAGATTTCTTTACATCTGTGGTCTAGGGTGTTGGTTGGAAATTGTAATTGGGAAAAGAAAATATACTAGAAGCTGAAATTAATGAAACTTCTAAAATTCTTTTTTATTTTCTTTGCTGAAATTTGGGAAGAAAACCCATTCCATATTAGGGATGTTTCAGCCTTGAAATACCTCAATTGTGAAGATAGACTGTAATTTTCTTCAAAATGTAAAGAACGTATGAAATTTGATATTTCAAAAGACATAATTTTCAGTATTCTGGATGTTCACTAAGCTGTTTATGACTTATGAGCTATATTTTTCAGAATTTTTACAGCCTAGCACGTACAATAGCAAGGATCAATTATGTTCCTACAGCTCTTGATGTAGACTGAATAGGGGAATATGGGAATGAGATGTATAGAGGAAAGAAACAAGTATATGCTGGACAGAAGAATATTAATAGCCACACAATCATCTCATCTGATAAGTTGCTATTTTTTAAAAAATGTTATAAAAAAACTAAAGTTCAAATGGGCAAATAGATGGATTCTATTCATGTTTTATTTTGTTGTCAGCACGGAAGCTGTGGGTATGTGTCTGTGTAGGTCTGTATACACACCACATTGATAATACTGCTAAAAGTTATATAATGACAACATATGGGATTGATTTATTGTACATTAATATTATTCATGCAATTAAGCATTATAAGCCATTTTTTTAACCAGAAGCCATTCTTATAAGCAAGCATAAATTTTATTTTAAAGATTTATATGGCCACCAAACTTTAGTAACTCTGGATGACCTAAAAATAAAACCAATATTTTTCAAAAAACATCTCTGCACCCTAATTATCCCCCCGAGATTCCCCATAGCAGGCTCATTTACTCTTTCCATGCTTCCCATGGAAAGGAAGATGTTTCATAAGGTAAGAAAACATTTGCTTGCAGACAAGCAAAAAACAAACCAAAAAGTACATTGGCCAAAGATATTTTTTTAAAGTAAGAAAGCCTGAAGAGAATTTTTAATTATGGAACATTAAAGAANCAAAAGTACATTGGCCAAAGATATTTTTTTAAAGTAAGAAAGCCTGAAGAGAATTTTTAATTATGGAACATTAAAGAAATTAGTTGTCCTATCTGGCTTGTAATTGGTGATTGAGGGACCAAGGCAGTTTATTTGAAACACTAAATATGTGCAATCTAGGCAGCTGGAATCAGTTCATGGTTTCCAAATCATAAACCATTTCCAATTCTGAATATAATGGGTGGAAGAGATCCAGAACAGCCTTGGAATGATAGCTTTCTAAACTGGACTATAATCAGAGGTGGTATTCAGCAGGTTCTGATCAGTTCTGGAGAACCAGTCGCAGAAATTTTGAGTAGTTCAAAGAACTGGCAAATGCCACCTCTTGACTGGCGATTTTACAGTGTCCTTCCCCTGCCATGCCCACAGAACCGGTATTAACAAGCTTTGAATCCCACCATTGACTATAATGTCCAAATTTTGAAATGCTTCTCAAGATAGAAGTAGCCAAATTATTGATGAAAACTGAATTGTAGCTTAACTTCATTCCTTGGCTATCAACCTCCAGATGTGGAAGATATCCATCCATCATCCCAGATGGATAAAACTATCCTTGCATGAGGTTTAGTTTGATGGGAAGTAACCAGGGAGAATTTATGGATAGCTGCAGCAGCTCAAAAATAAAAGCTCTTCTGGTCAGTTGGAGTGCTACAGGATAATTTCTTCATATACATCTTGAGAAGTAATGAGAAGGTACAGAGCCAATCTTCAAACCTTTTGATGTTTGGAACTTCTGAGAGACAATGCCAAAACTGCTCCTTTAGATAATAAAATCATTTTGATGAATGTATTTTTGATGAATGTGTCCATAAAAAAGCCTATTTAAAGTCACATCCAATAATCAGTACTAGCGCAGAAATCTAAATGGCACTTGCCATTAATTCATGTAAAGTGTCTGCAAAATTAAAGGATTTAATGTGTTTTGCAATCTGTCCAGAACTTATACATTGACTTAAGTGTATCTGATTTGCAAGCAGCTGGCTAAATCTTAATGCAGAGAATGTACACAAAAGCTTCACATTAGAACTGGATGAACATTGGTCAGACTTGCATGATGTTTCAAATGTGTCTTCAAAATGGGGGAGTTTAATTTTATCTCATTTAATTATTTTTCATAAAATCAAATAAACACCATACTTTAAAAGAAGCATGCATTTGCTAATGAATTTTCAGAAGTAACCAATTTAGGTCAACTAACAAAAATGGAAATTTTCTGTTTGTACTTAATGGATTATTTTGGTAAAAATATATTGTCCAAAATGGAGCATTTGTTCATGTGACTGGTTATTCCATTTTCATAAAAATATTTTTTAATGTTTATAAAAGTTCTGTATATATGTCAGAAAAGTTTCTAATGCAATACAAAATGCCCAAAATCTGTAGACTAAATTTTTTTAAGCTCACTTTCACTATATGAAGATTATTTGAATTATCAATAAACTTGATTTACTAGTTTATTACACTGAATTAGCTGATAATAGCTATTAGAAAAAACGTGTCAGTCCAAATTGGAATCACACAATTTTTGCTTCAACAGTGTAAAGATCAGATCGTTTCTGGGAAAAAATGGGGATTTGTTCACGGATTTCTTCAGCCTTCTTTAAGTCTGTATAAAAAGACAAAGCCATATTATTCCCAATTCTGTTTCCTTCCCATAACAATATGATTAAGCAGCATATAGCCTGAACATATTTCCTATCAACCACTAATTAAAGGGCCTGTCACATAGGCCGACAGATGCAAAACGTATGTAAAAAGGACATAGCGGACGAGAAAATTTTCCATCCGTTGTTATCCGCTCTCAAAAGTGCCCAAATTTGCATAAGCAGATGCGGACAGACAACAGAAAAGGACGGACGGGGAGAGGGATGTAGGCAGGATGTTCAATGGATGCTCACGGAAGCCTAGCGGATTGGAAGCGATGGACATCCGCAGGGCTTCCGGGGCGAGCACTAGCGAAGCGGACGCTGCAATGAAGGAAGGGATGCCAGAGGGAATGCCTAGGATGAAGCGAGATGCATCCGCGGATGGCCATAGCAAATGAAAAGAACAAAAGGCATGTCACTGCGATGCGGGGAACGATACATTGTTCAGCCGCGCATGGCATATAAGATGCTGGCTCGCAAGCAGGCACGCATTCAGAGGAAAAGACCTGCTGCCCAGGACACAGCTCTCAGCAGCCAACAACCATGGGAAAAGGAAGCCTGTTGCCATGCTGCTGCCAGCGCCTTGGCAAGAGGACAGGGCCACCATCCACCGCCTGGCCCTGACTCTGCTTCTGTGGGGCTATCTGCTGCTCGGGCTGACTTCGTCTTCTCTCCTGGCTGCCTGGTGCTGTCTGCTTTGGCTGCGTGCTTCTCGGTGCTGCCGGCCCTGCTTGCTGGTTGCTACCTCTGCTGCTGCTTCCTAGCTGCTAGTGTTCTGCTTGCTCTCTGGCTGGCGCTGCTGGTGACTGCTCGTTGGTGTACCTGGTCCTGCTGGTGCTCCTGGTCCTTGCTGGTGCCTAACTGTGCTAACTCTGCTGCTGCTGATCCTGGATCTCTGGTGCTTACTCTTGCTGCTGCTCCGATCCTGGTGCTGCTGGTGCTGCTTTTGCCTGCTAGACTGTTGTTGCTGCTGCTGCTGGAGGTGGTGGTGTGGTGGAGCAGCCCCGGTGAACCTCGAAGCCAGCCTCTGATGAGGCCAGATGGCTGCCAGAGGGAGATAGAGCATACGCGTGAACGGGAAGGAGGCAACTACTCAATTGAAGAGCGAACATGAGGATGAGGTGCTCGGAATGGCAAGAGGGAGAAGCAGACCTCTGCGGAAAGGACGCAGGCTCTATCGAGACACCAAAAGGAAGCAGGCTGCCTTGAGAGAGAAGGCGGAGAGCCTGGGTACACTTCGGAGGTCCTCCTCAGTTGGTGGAAGCACATGCACACCTGGTACGGGAAGACTGCACCTCAAGAAATCGTGCAGCGCCCTACGGTCAAGCTGCGGACCGAGAGACTACGTGATGGCCAGTGCAGTTTCTTATAAGAGGGTGAGAATCCGCCACCGCAGGAGCAGCCCCTCTGACAAACCCTCTCAGGCAGCCCAACGAACAGCCAGCTCCTCTCTCTGGCCAAAGTCAGCTCTGTGTCCGAGGCAGTATCTGTGGCAGACGTCCCAGCACGGAGACCCCCAACAGCTGACTCCGCCGTGGCGGAGCGCTGAGGACCCCTGCACGCATGGGAGCAAGGAGAGGGCATTACCAATCAGAGACCACACCCACATCCACCCCCAGCTCCACCTCCACAGAAAGCAGGAGAGAGCCAGACCCGAGGGCTGACGACACCTGTCCTGCTGGAAGATTCAGCGGACAAGCACAAATCAAAATGCAAGCGTAGAATCTCCTCTCTCAGCTGGTATATCAATCCACCGAACATACCATGTAAAACAAGCTTCCTCACCTACGTCAACAGGACCTCCTGGACATGTCCGGTCAACAGCCATACCAGGTGATCACAGGACAGGACTTCACGTCTTTGCACAACCCTCCAGGTCCAGCTGAACTGCTCCAACCCAGTCCAGTCTGCTCCTCCACCCCAGGGCGTGATGTCACTGCCTTCAAGCTTCCACAAGACCCTCACCTACAAGGTACGGCTGACGCAGAGAGCTCCAGCAGCACAAGGCAGCCTTCCAGTCAAGGCAGGCACAGGTTCGTTTGTATGCCAGCCCAGTGCCCACTGACCGCCACAGATGCCACCCATGCCACAGATTTGCACCCATGCCCTCAACCTCGCTTACCTGCAGACTAGACTAGAAGCCCGCGACTACACTCTTCCTTCCTCGACCCCACAGCCAAGGGACCGGCCTCAGAACAATCTGTCATCGGTCTTGGGTACTGACACCCCATGGTCCTGGAGGGAAGGGGCTCTCAACATCCCAGGACTGAGGCCAGCTCTCTGAGAGCTCCTCCACACACCATCCCTTTGTCTCTCGTCGGGGCAGGCACCGCAATGGCGGCCTCAGACCAGCACTCAAGCAGCAGCCACGCTCCACAGCACTGGACCCTTCACGCCCTAGACTATGGGCATGCGCTCAGAATGACTAGAAGAAGTGCCAGAGATGGGGTTGCTATCTGTGATTTACTTTGCGTTGGACACTTTACTTGGGATCATTTGCTTTTTACAGTTTGTTATTAATAAGATTACTTTGCTTCAACACTTTGCTTCAGTTCTTTTAGTCAATAAAGTCCTTTGGGTGGAAAATTTATAGAAATGGTTACAGCCTTTGCCATGCTTGCTGGGATGGTAAGGATAGCAGTGGGATGGCAGGATAACCTGGTGTAATGATTAATAGCATGTGGGATGGCAGGGAATACCTGTGGATGGGTCATAGCTATGGGATAGATAACCTTCAGTGCAGAAGCGTCGTAAGTGGGAACTGTCATGGTCCACCCTCACGCAGGTGCCACACATCATGGACCTTATTTATCAATAACAATTTAATATTCATGCCAACACATTTTTAACATACACACACTCTTCTGTTAATGCCCTGTTCATTTAGGGCCACTCCAACATACAGGCACAATTTCATCAGTGTGAATTGAGACAAGGCAGAAGGAGCATCCATTAAACGCATCTACCATCCTGTCTTGCCACTCCACTGCTCCAACTGGGAGTTAACACTTCAGTGTTTTCAGGAGGTTACGCTGCTTCTTTCCTTCACTGAAGCTCTGTTGGGGCGCTTGGCAACATCCACAGCTATCTATCAGGTTCGCCCTTGCCTCCATTCACCAGCTCTCATGTCCCCATTGCCTTTTGAGGTTCACACGGGGCTGTTCTGCAACACTGGGTAGCGGGTGCGCCATGAGATTGTGCAGGATGCAGCAAGCTTCCACGATGTTCTACGCGATTCGGTGTGTGATGCTGCATGGTGATGAGAATGACCTGGAACCCTGTTGGCCAGGTAGCCAAAGGCGTTCTCGCACCACCGCTTTGCCCATGGACAGTCTGTAGTTGAAGATCTGCCTCTTTCAACGGGTGACGGCATCTGAGAAGTGTAGGGCTTCATGATGGTAGGCTTGAGGGAAGAAGGTGTCATCCCCCACAATGAAGTAGGGGCACATCTTGTGTGTTCGTTGGGCAGGGCGTCTGGATCTGGGAAGCGCCATGATGAGGTTAGCGTTCCAGCCCCTCGTGTGACTGGCGTTGTATACCGTGGCATCTGAAGATGAACCGTTGCCTGAAAGCATCAGAGTGTAAATGAACTGTAGTCAGCATTCGACCATGGCAAGAGAGGATGATGCTGAAGAAGCACCTTGTAGTTGTCGCTAAGTGGATCCGACTTGGCTGGACGCTTTGCAGGCCCACGTGCTTCCTATCGATTGGCTTCCAAGGTGTGGGGAGAAGTTCCATTTCTGATACCACTGCCTGAACTTTCTTCCAGCCTTCTTTCAGTGAGGCCACTGGGAGAGCATATTTCTTCGATGATGGCCTGCAGCCACTGCTCTTACCCAATGCTGATGGTGTGTTGTGTGGCACCCTCAGCCATACTGCATGCTCTCTGTACGGTTGCCGCGAGGCCATGATGACGCAGGAGTCCAGTGCCACCTTGAGTCCAGCGGAACCAGGCCTGCTGGCTGGCAAGTTGTGCTCGCTTGGTCATACCTGGGTCTCTTAGCCCTACTCCACACACTTCGTCAACACATGGCTGACGGCATCCTCATCGAAAGTTCTGGAATGCACGCGAGGTTCTTCACTTCCTGAGCTTCCCTCTCAGCTTGTTCCACGTCGTAACTCGCTTTTTTTTCTTCTTCCTCCTCTTTTTTTCTCCTCTTTCTCCGTCAGATCCCAGTCAGCTTTATCACATACCTCTCTGCTCATCTTGATAGCACTCTGGGCCTCCTTTTCGTCGCTGTAGGAACAGGTGAAAGAGCCTGTACATGGCTTCGCATCTGTTGTAGAAGATGGTAGGCTACAAAAGCGAGGTGTGTGATGACCCATGGTGGAGATGACTGGATCCGTATGGAAGAGCAAGAGCAAGAGCAAGATGAAGGCCGGAAGAGGTCTGCAAGCAAGGGCTGCTGACCTGAAAGTGGAGACCAGGTGAGTTTTCCTCCCTTTTTTTAGGAAATATGGTTTTCCGCTAGGTCCTTTTGCATCTCTAGGCATTCCTGCAGACGATCCATATAATTCCGAGGATACGTCCCCTTGCAAATGTTTTTTCCGTTGTTACAGTGCTTTCTATGCGAGTGCATCCGCTTTCATCCTTTCTACATCCGTGCACTAACGCTGCATGTCGTTCCCTGTCCGTTCGCTTCCTCCCTTGTCAGTTTCCGCTGAGCGACTTGCGAGCTGCGCGGATGCCTAGCGGATATAGCGGACGCGTAACGGATGACGACAGACGTTAACGATGTTCCCCGTATGCGTAGCAGATTTAGAACGATGCGTTGGATACATTTTCCCGCCTCCAAAGAAAGTTTGTGGCATCCAATGATATGCTGTATGTGATATAACTTTTTGAGCGGATGAAATGTCAGTAGACGGATACTGGACGGATAGAGAGGATGAAAAACGGACGCAGTGAGTACCGGACGGAAGCATCGCATTAACCAACGGATGGCAAGTGTTTCTCTCCGTTTTATATCCTCTTTCCATCCGTTGATGCTGTGTGACAGGGGCTTAAAGCATCTGCATCTTTCCTGAGTTGTGTGGTCAAAATAAAAACCATCCCCTACGAGCTGTATGATCCTAGAAAATTGTGTATGCTTTAATTAATTGCAAAAAAGCATGTGTTCCAGCAACTTCTGATGTATGTGTTCTCAACAAAATCTGAAGTAATGCAGACTTGTTATCTAATACTGTATATTTACATCTTCATAAGGCAAATCTTATATCAACAGATTGAACTATTTGAGGCACTTCTTATAGACAAAAAGTTCTTTAATGAATTCACTCTTCCAACCTTTTGAATATAATCAATATTCCAACTAACAGGCAAAAAAACAAAACTAATTTACAAGACCCTTTATAAGATTTAAATTAATGCTATTAGCTCACCTATTTCTGCATAGACAATTGTTTCTTCAGTGCCAGCTTTGGCTATAACCTCACCCCTAGATAGGAAAACAAAATTTTAAAATGATGTATTGCTATAGTGTGACCTTACTGATTTCCTATTCCCCTATTAGTCTTCAAAGAAGTACCTCCTTGAACTGTTCTAGAAATTTACTTTTTTGGAATTTTTATGTTCTCTTGAATGAAAAAAAGGGAAGATAACATTATTCAAGGAACAGAAATTGGCAAAAATCACTTCCTCCTCAGACTTGCTTCTTTACAGAATTTAAGCTGCATTTGTTCAAAGGCGATACAGAAATCTGCAAAATGAAAAATAGAATGTGCTTTCAAGTCCCACACAATTCTTCCTTTCTTATTGAAGATAAAGACATCCACAATGTACTTTAGTAAAGGCAATCCTTCCTACCCTGATACAACTGTGGTGTGCTGAAATAATTCCTTCCAAATGTAGTTCTAACATATCTGATGGCTGGGAGTTAATGAAGATTGATCTAAAAGTAATATTACAAATCAGGAATGTGTGAATATGTTCCACATTCATTATTACACATCTTCATGTACTTCACAATTTCAAGCTGTGGACATGTAAGCCTCAGGTTTCTATGAGTATCTAAAGGCTATTTTATTTTGCACTATTTCAAAGCAGAAAGGAACTTGAACGAACCTATCATTTCAAGGCTTAGAGCATTGATATTTGCTTTCCAGCTAAAAAAAGAAGGCATATGAAAAAAGGAGCAAGGTAACAGGCAAGTGTACTAAAATTCAGCTTAGACAAGATAACTTTTTACAATATGTAAAATCTGATCTGTTTGAGTATTTTAAACTTCTTGTACTTATTAACTATTGTTGATTTTCTGATAACAGAAAGAAGATTGTAAAGCAGCAAGTTCTGAAGTAACAGAGGCTTGGACTTAGATACTAAAATGCTTTGCCATATCTTTCTCATTCATATCCAATTTTTATTTTTTGGGAAAAAAATAGTCAAAAATAATAACATATTATCAGGCATGGGGATTTTCAAATGATTAAAAAGAAAATAAGAATACCAAAATCTATTGCCAGCCATGTCATTAAAAATACATTTGAAGTAAAAATTATCCTTTGATGACGTTATCTTGAATTCAAACAAAATGGAAGAAGGGTATCTTTAGTGACCAGGGCAAAGATACAATTTTTTTCTACTAAGGAGCTATGGAGATAATGATTGAACATTCTTTCTGCCAGGTTTAGTTACATGTGAAGGTAATTGCTACTTTAAAAAAAAGTTACTATACATTTTAATTTGGCAATTTTGTCTTGTTGGTTGTGATATATCAGTAGAAGTAGTTTCTTACTTACCATGGATTTACTACCGTACTATGTCCCCAAGCCACATAAGATCCTGTCTCATCCCTAGCAGGAGATGCAGTTGCTACAAAGACCTGGTTATCGACAGCTCTGCCAAAAAGGGAAAGAAAGAGTATCTGCAATTAATCCTTTCAAGATGGAGTTAAAAATGTGGCACTTGATTTCTTAAATATGGAAAATGGGTTTTTTTTAATTCAATAAACTTCCCCAGCAAGCACTATATATTAGACCACAGGTATCTGAAACATCAGCAAAGGAGATAATATAGTTTGAATTTAAATTTTAAAAAAGTTAAACACAATAACCAACAGTTATAGTACAGAGTGTCACTTCAATGTAACAAATATAGAAATGAGTGTAGGCACAAATAAATTGATTCTTACCTGCCTCTTTGCAGCAGTTCCCAGTGGGCTGGCCCAGTTGTCAAATTAAAAGCCCCTGGATATACTAGGAATTTGCAACCTTAGTTCAAAAGGAAGATAGGATGACAATAT
The DNA here is from genome assembly GCA_004320025.1 of Laticauda laticaudata. Taxonomy (NCBI): domain Eukaryota; kingdom Metazoa; phylum Chordata; class Lepidosauria; order Squamata; family Elapidae; genus Laticauda; species Laticauda laticaudata. Next base: position 4,161 of record BHFT01020053.1, on the reverse strand, counting down.
TTTATTTTATTGATTTACCACTTAGATAATAGAGATGAGAATAAACAAAAGTATAAATACAAAAAATAGGTACGAATAATTGGGGGCAATAGGACAGGGACAGTAGGCATGATTGTGCGCTTATGCACATATGACCAGAAAGATACAGTGTGAGCAATAGAAAGTTATTGTTAATTTGATACACTTTAATCAACCCTTCTTTCTATTTGTTTTCATTAGTTAATCTGTGAAGTATATTTGAAAGTATAATTTTAAGAAGCCAATTTGCACTAAAACCTGCCGGATTAGAATTCCAAACTGATATTTGAAATTAAACTGCTAATTGAAAACAATGGCTTGCTTCCCAGCCCATGATTGATGCTTATTTGTTTAAAGCTTATGTTTTTTTGTTGATTTTGTTGTTTATTGGATCATTTTAGTCTGAGCTGTCTGATTTTATTTTTAGGATTTTTTTTCTAGTTTTGTACACTATCCAGTATCCATTGGAGATGTTCAGTCAATAAATTTAAATCCTCCTCCTCCACCACCATCATAAGAATAACCACATGCCAATGCTACTTGACTTCTAGAAAAGACCCCTTGGAGATAACACTTTGATTTGCCAGTGGAATGGTTGCCATTTTGAAGCAGAAAACCTGTTAAACTAGTTCTAATTCTATCCAATTGCAGTACAATTGGAATGGCCTCAACACTATAGGTCTTCGGGAAAATGAGGAAGACCTACCTTTTCCCCAAGCACTGGGCCTGGATGAATAAGATATATTTTTACTGGATGCTCAATTTTGTCTCCTTTAAGTTTATTTGATTTTATAATTGTGTAGTGTTTTTATCCTTATTTGCTGCCAAGGTTTTTCTTGTAGACGGGTAGCCATGTACATTTAATTTAATAAATAAATAAAGAGGTTTTCTTAATTTTTACCTTTCTGGGTGTAGATTTGAGCTAGCTCAGGAAATCGTATGTCATAACAAATGCCAATTCCTATTTTACAGTATGCTGCATCAAAACAAGACATGCAAGACATTTCTTATTACTACAGATCAACAGTGATGCTATAGAAATGCTTTTTGTGTGTATGTAAAGTATCTACTATGTCAGAGGAAAATAATCCTGGTTTTTTAGATCGATATAACAAGCTTGCTCTAAATCACAAGTTTTATTTCAGGAATTAAATAGTTTTCATCAATTCATATCTTTCTCCTAAAAATAGGATTAAGAACTCTACAAATAAGTAGTTACATGCAGAGAAATCCATAGAATATATTTTCCAGCACCATGAGGTATGTTAAAGATTTATAATGGTATATTTGATCATAATTTATAATCAAATATGAAGGAACTGAATGTATATTAAGATGTTAATCGTGAATAAAATCCTAGCTTTAGAAAAAAATACATTAAAAAAATCTGAAAGTGAATTAGTTTTCACTGTCAAAAACAAAGCTTCTTTACTTACGTGTATCAAACACAGAAAACCTGTCACCTGGACTCAGAGTTTCTGATTCCTGAAATCGGATTTTTCCAGGCACATTAATGTCAAACAAATGAATCTGTTTTAAAATTGAAAACAATTCTTGTTCAAAGATTCTTTTTGTATATACTCTGCACAAATTCACAGAATGGTACATTGAATTCAATGGTTCATTGAACCTTCCAACTACTGCTATGCCAGACCATCAACTTACAGTTAAACACAGACAAAAGTTTTGTCCAGGAATAAACGATCAATCACTAAACTGAAAGATGACACTAATACATTGAGAGTCAACCATTTTGGTCCTAGCTTCTTGTGAGTAGTAAAAAACATCAAAACATTTCTGTTACATCTGAGCTAAGTAGTAGTTTCAAATAAGTTTTAAGCCACTGGTCTGGAAAAAAAGATATGTTTTTTAATTGCAAGATATTGACTTTTGGCAGGTATTTATGGGAAACAAACTAGTTCCCAGAAAGTGCAAGAAATTCATGCACTCAACTGAAGTATACTTTGTCTTAATGCAGCTCTATGTACAAACCAATAGAACATGTTAAATAATACTGTGTGCACAAGCAACACATACTTCATTTAGATCACTTGAAAAGATTTAACTTTCAGAAAGCACCACAAAGGTTTTGTTTAATGGATATGACTACTGGCTAAATTACAATGTCATTCCACCAGCTCTTCCTAGAAATAATTAAACCATGATTATTGCAACAGTAAATAATCTACTGGTTAATATAGTTAACAAGCAATGGATGATTGTGACAGATGTAGAGCACTGAAATACCCTTGTTCTTCTGTGTTACTTCTTTGACACACATGTACATTAACTTCCATTACCTACTATCAATTAATTATTACTGTTGGAAGTAATCTCATGCATTGGAAGAAGTCAGAGAGAATTAATATCCATTCTTGGTTTTGTTAATATTTCCAGCAATAATTACAAAAATGTTTCCACGAGGTAAATTTTCAGTGCATAGTTTTAGCTTAAATCTCTTTACTACTACCCCTGTCATACGAGTCATAAAAGAAATAAAATTGCGTGATATTGACAGTATAAGGGAAGGAACAAAGACTCCTAGATTCAGATGCAATCAATTTAAATCCAGATATAAAAATGGAAATGAGATACCCTGAGCTCTTCTATAAAAATTAGAACCTGTGCTAAGTTGAAGATTCTCAAGAAAAAAAATCTCCAATATTTTTAAAAGTTGTTTTTAAATAAAATATTTTTCTAAACTGTAAGAGGGAAAATGTGACAAAAGAGATAATTCTAAAATTCTACAAAGTTATCTAAATGAGAACTCCATGCTTCTCTTGATAAAGAATTGTATTAATTCTTTTAAATGAGTTGGATAGAGTCATCGACTTACAACAGTTCATTTCGTGACCCTTTTAAGGTTACAGTGGCACTGCAAGAAATGACTTATGACCATTTTTCACACTTACATCTTTTGTAGCATCTCCAGGATCATATGACCAAAATTCAGATACATGGCAACTGGTTCATACATATGACTGTTGCAGTTTTCCCAAGGTCATGTGATCACCTTTTGCAACATTTTGACAAGCAATATCAATTGGAAAGCCGGTTTCACTTCACAGCCATTTTACCAACTTATCAACTGCAGTGATTCACTTAACAACTGTGGCAAGAACATTTGTAAAATGGGCAAAATTCACTTAAATGTCTCAGTTAACAAAAGAAATTTTGGATTCAGTTGTGGTTGTAAGTCAAGGACTACCTGTAATGTTATCAAAGAAAGAAAAAGGGACAAACAAGAATATTTTTGTACCTTTCTGTATTTCGCTAACATAGAGCCATCAGGACCAAAAGCTGTACACGTATTATACAATTTTCCTGCATCATCCTCTGGAATAGAACCTGTTAAAAACAAAGACAATTATTTAGTCAAATAAATAGACTGCATTTATATACAAAAGTAAAATTTAAAACTAACAATTTACCTCCAATGAGATATATACCACATTCCTTTGCAATATCTGAGAGCTTCTGTGTACAGTCTCCAGGAATTTTCTCTGCATATTCTGGGAAATATTTTGTGCCATAGGGACAATTGAAGCATTCCTATAAGAAGACCCAAAGTAAGTCAAACACCCACGTAAGCATATTTAAGGAATATATATTTTTTAAAAATGTAACATAAAAATATAAAATGCAAAAATGATTGGCCATAAGGGGAAAAGAAACAATCATGACAATAGATTTGTTGGAGCAGTCTTACTGCCATATCTTTTTTTTTCAACTGGAGGAATAGACTCTGATAAAATGGCTGAAGTGATACTGGAATTATACAAACCTGGCTCACATAACATGTAAAGTCATAAATATACTATAAATCATGAGAGACAACCAGTTTGGTGCAGTGATTAAGTTGCTTACCTAGAAACCAGGGGATTGGGAATTCTTGGCCTTTCTCAGGCATAAAAGCTGTGTAACTTTGAGCCAGTAATTCTTTATCAACCCAATCCATCTCACAAGATTGTTGTTGTGAGGCACATAGGAGGCAGGAATATCGGGTATGTTTACCGTCTTAAGTTTATGTGTGTGTTTGTATGTGTATGTATAAATCAAGGCAGAATAAAAATATACACTGCTCAAAAAATAAAGGGAACACTTAAACAACACAATGTAACTCCAAGTCAATCACACTTTTGT